>VXAB01011187.1:720251-746306 GCA_013399175.1 Odontophorus gujanensis
AAAAAAAAAATGCCAGAAGATGATAGTGAAATAGTAAAATAAAATAAAATAAAGAAAAATAAAGCACATTTGTTTGATCTTTATCCATACCAGCCTTATGATGTAATCTCAAAAGAAAGAAACTAAGCTCAGGCTGGGGACCATGCTTATTTAGATGATCTCCAAGTAAAACAAAGGTGTTTCTGGAAATAGCTCTGATTACTTACTCTAAGTCAATATCTGCCTTGATTCCAAAGCATGCTTTGGAGGATGGTAAGCAGATGCAGGAACTCTTGTTTTGCATAAGCCAGAGCTCCAAAAATTTAGAAGCTGAAGCTGTGATCATACACAGAACTCTGACACTTACTCAGAATCTGTGCTTTTAATTACCATATCATGTATGGTGTGATATGCATCTTTATTCATGAGAAAAAAAGCACAGTATTAAAAAAACAAGGAATGTTTTCCGACACTTTTGTAATACTTCAAAGTGGGATCAAAGCAGTTACATCTGCTGTGCCATATTTAATTCTGCTATTATACTTCACTTAGACTTTCAACTTTACAAACTAAGAAGGTGCATTCACTGTATAACGTTTAATAACAAAGTAACTGAACATTCTCCTTTCTTTATTCCTCAAATTCCCCTCCAAATACAAAATCAAAACTATTCAAGGTACATCTTAAAATTCTTTTGCTTGCAGTAGTTTCCTGAGAACCTATGTACACCCGATTTTTTCTGCCTTACTGTGAGTGTTTTTTTATGCTACTATGCATTTGTATTATTGGTAAATTAAGGCACATTTTTCGGGGGGTTTTTTGCACAACAGAAGGAGAATTTTTACCAAAAGGAACTGCTCACCTTTGCAGATGCAACACTACAACCTAAATAATTTGTGGCCAAAGCACCGCTCTAATTGTAGATCACTATCTTCCAGTAAAAATCTGCTTTCTGTTCTCCGTTAGAGAGCCAAAGAACATTCTAGTTTACATTGCTTGCAACCTTATTTCCTTTACTTGACAGTCCTTAAAAATGGCTTATCACATTATGGCAGCATTTGCTGAAAATCCCTTTCAGAACACAGCAAGATATTTCTAATGGCTCAGAAGAAAACTCCTGGAAACAAAAGGTACTTTTATAAATACCTGTATTATTTTACTGTTTTATTTACTATATCATTAATTTATTACACATATCTTGCAATTGATTTTATTCTATGAAGTACACCAGACATGCAGAAAAAAATACATTCTTTATTGCAAGGGCCACAATAACCACTTCTCATACAGTCTGCACTTCAACTGTTAAACAATTCTAAAATAAGCTTACTACAAAGAGTATCCTCTTGAATACCTACACAATTAAAAACTGGGATTTGCTTCTATAATCTCTACGTTTAAAGCAATCACTAAACATATACCACTCTTAAAAAAGCCTGATTTAATACATCATCTGAGGCTTCAGATAAGCAATTAATATTGCAACATGAGATACTAAGGTATCTCATTATGGTAACAAGAGCACCACTTACCTCGCCATCTTAGTTTGTCACAAGAAAAAAAAAACATCACAAAGAGGTTATATAATATCAGAAGTCATTTTCAATGTCAATTAACCAAAGCTCATTACACAAAAGCAATTCTATAGTATATTCATATTTTATAAATTATTAGCATTGTAGGAACAACTATAATAAGTAACAGTATCTGGACTCTGTCACAATTTCAACTGCAACTTCTATTTGATCAACACTATATAAATGCAAACCTGAAGACTAGACTTTAGTTTCACGTTTGAAAAAGTAAATGTGCTATCATATTTGTAAGTTTAAAAGTTCATAAAGGTGCCTACTCTTATATTGATGTGCTCCTGATTATCACTGATGCTGTTCCCCCTGAAGTAAAGACTATTCCTACAGAAACTTTTTCTTCTTGATTTCTCACTTGAATTTCTTTGGTTCTGTACTTTCTACTTTTTTTTTCCTTCATTTCATTTTCTGTACTAATCCAGTCCACTCAAAATCATCTTAGCTGACATTTGGGTTTGTTCAGTTTTTTGGGCCTGTTTAGTATGGAAAAGAGACAGCTCCAGGGAGGCTTCACTGCAGCCTTCAAGTACTTGAAGGGAGCTTACAAGCAGGAGGGGAGCTGACTTTTTACGTGGACTGATAATGATAGGATAAAGGGGAATGGCTTGAAACTAAAAGGGGAGGTTTAGATTAGATGTTAGGAAGACATTTTTTACTCAGAGGTACTGAGGCACTGGAACAGCTGTGGATGTCCCATCCCTGAAGGCATTTAAGGCCATTGTGGATGGGGCCCTGGACAGTGTAATCTGGTGGGTAGCAATCCTGTCCACTGAGGTCAGGGGTTGGAACTAGACACCTTCACGCTCCCCCTCCAACCTAAGCCATTCTATGGTTGTATGAAATTTCTTCCATCAACAAGACCAAAACTCCCATTAGTTATTACATTTCAAATTGCAAAATTTCTATAATAATAAAGTTATGCTAAAAGACATTCAAACTGCTTTTAAAACTATGCGAGAATCAAAGAATTTTTATTAAATGTAGTGCTTTAANGCAGTAGTTTCCTGAGAACCTATGTACACCCGATTTTTTCTGCCTTACTGTATCTGTTTTTTTATGCTACTATGCATTTGTATTATTGGTAAATTAAGGCACATTTTTCGGGGGTTTTTTTGCACAACAGAAGGAGAATTTTTACCAAAAGGAACTGCTCACCTTTGCAGATGCAACACTACAACCTAAATAATTTGTGGCCAAAGCACCGCTCTAATTGTAGATCACTATCTTCCAGTAAAAATCTGCTTTCTGTTCTCCGTTACAGAGCCAAAGAACATTCTAGTTTACATTGCTTGCAACCTTATTTCCTTTACTTGACAGTCCTTAAAAATGGCTTATCACATTATGGCAACATTTGCTGAAAATCCCTTTCAGAACACAGCAAGATATTTCTAATGGCTCAGAAGAAAACTCCTGGAAACAAAAGGTACTTTTATAAATACCTGTATTATTTTACTGTTTTATTTACTATATCATTAATTTATTACACATATCTTGCAATTGATTTTATTCTATGAAGTACACCAGACATGCAGAAAAAAATACATTCTTTATTGCAAGGGCCACAATAACCACTTCTCATACAGTCTGCACTTCAACTGTTAAACAATTCTAAAATAAGCTTACTACAAAGAGTATCCTCTTGAATACCTACACAATTAAAAACTGGGATTTGCTTCTATAATCTCTACGTTTAAAGCAATCACTAAACATATACCACTCTTAAAAAAGCCTGATTTAATACATCATCTGAGGCTTCAGATAAGCAATTAATATTGCAACATGAGATACTAAGGTATCTCATTATGGTAACAAGAGCACCACTTACCTCGCCATCTTAGTTTGTCACAAGAAAAAAAAAACATCACAAAGAGGTTATATAATATCAGAAGTCATTTTCAATGTCAATTAACCAAAGCTCATTACACAAAAGCAATTCTATAGTATATTCATATTTTATAAATTATTAGCATTGTAGGAACAACTATAATAAGTAACAGTATCTGGACTCTGTCACAATTTCAACTGCAACTTCTATTTGATCAACACTATATAAATGCAAACCTGAAGACTAGACTTTAGTTTCACGTTTGAAAAAGTAAATGTGCTATCATATTTGTAAGTTTAAAAGTTCATAAAGGTGCCTACTCTTATATTGATGTGCTCCTGATTATCACTGATGCTGTTCCCCCTGAAGTAAAGACTATTCCTACAGAAACTTTTTCTTCTTGATTTCTCACTTGAATTTCTTTGGTTCTGTACTTTCTACTTTTTTTTTCCTTCATTTCATTTTCTGTACTAATCCAGTCCACTCAAAATCATCTTAGCTGACATTTGGGTTTGTTCAGTTTTTTGGGCCTGTTTAGTATGGAAAAGAGACAGCTCCAGGGAGGCTTCACTGCAGCCTTCAAGTACTTGAAGGGAGCTTACAAGCAGGAGGGGAGCTGACTTTTTACGTGGACTGATAATGATAGGATAAAGGGGAATGGCTTGAAACTAAAAGGGGAGGTTTAGATTAGATGTTAGGAAGACATTTTTTACTCAGAGGTACTGAGGCACTGGAACAGCTGTGGATGTCCCATCCCTGAAGGCATTTAAGGCCATTGTGGATGGGGCCCTGGACAGTGTAATCTGGTGGGTAGCAATCCTGTCCACTGAGGTCAGGGGTTGGAACTAGACACCTTCACGCTCCCCCTCCAACCTAAGCCATTCTATGGTTGTATGAAATTTCTTCCATCAACAAGACCAAAACTCCCATTAGTTATTACATTTCAAATTGCAAAATTTCTATAATAATAAAGTTATGCTAAAAGACATTCAAACTGCTTTTAAAACTATGCGAGAATCAAAGAATTTTTATTAAATGTAGTGCTTTAATGGTAAAAAAAAATATAATGTTATTATGCAAACGAATATTCTGCCCCACGCAACAGTACAAGCAGAATAAATTATTTCAGTCGATCAATAAAATGCTTAATACAGCAAGTAACTAAATTAGTTTCTCTTTTTTGTTCTTATACATTAATATGAGTTTTTATTTTTCAAAAGAAGTGTCTACTGAAACCGCTGAAATGAAACTTACAAACAAAATCCCATAAGAGGCAGCTTCAGCAGCCAACAGCAGCTTTGAAAGGAGACCACATGTAATCACAAACTGAAAAGATTAGACTATTTGTCAACAAAATAATTTTTGTGTTGTACCACCTGTAATGATCCAGACAGATCTGAATTACCAACTGAAAATTTGCTGAAGTGTTATCATGCTATTAGAAGTGCATTACTGTAAGTTCTTCATCAGTCCACTTAGAAAACAACTTCATAGTATCCCTTATGACCTCAATTTTCTGATGCGGTTTTGTTTGTTTGTTGTTGTTTTTTTTCAAGGGGAAAAGAAATTTGCTTTGATTTTTCAGAAAAGCAATGTTAAATTCTAGTATGACTCAGGTCATTTTCTTTTTAAAAGATGAGCACCAAAAAATACCACTGCATCATTCTTCTTCATTCACTAACAGCCACTGATGGCTTCCTAGCTAACCCTAAATTTGACACCAACGTCTTTGGGTCCTCCTCCAAAAAAGTCCTTCCTCCTGTTGCCTCAAACTTTGGCATGTGTTTGCTCTGTACTCTTCTCATAAATTTTACAGTTCCTATTATGCTGCAGATTCACGACCCATTATACTCTTCTCATTCTTCTTCTAACACGCTGTACTGCAGGGTCTCTCTCTCAGCACATTAAATTGCTCTTATAAAAGAAACCTCCTCACACTCCCTGTAGAGGAGGTTAGAGTTTTTCACCTGATGTACACAGCAGCTAGAAAAAGGCAAGAAAGCAGCCTTACATCCCTGCTGTCCAAACACACCTTTCTTAATAAAACATGAAATAACAAAGTTAACAGCTGAGCAAACAAAACAGGTGCTCTCCATTACAGCTTCAATTGCTATTTGTGCAAATAAACTACAGACTCTAGTGGAAGGGCACTATTTATAGCTCTAGGCTTAGGTGTCTTGTTTTTGGTAGCCCACCAACATACCCAGCCAGAATTTGCTGTTAACTCCAATAAAACACAATGCTGAACTGAGCTCTTCTGCAATTCTGAAACATAATTCAACTTTAAAAGTTTATATATGTTTACATGCGCATAGATTTTAAGTATGTATGCATTCCTTTCACAACCCATGATTTTTTTCCTCCTTGACTGTGCTACTGACACTTTGCATATGTTCATTTTCATCACAACAGACATTTTAAAAGTCTCAAGTGGATTTTCACATTAGATTCTTTAGCACAACATTACAGATAAAGTTAACCCTGCACAAATGCCTTATGTGTGCATATCAATATGCAATATCAAACCAGAATGCTGTGAATTTTTATTTTCATACCACAGAATTGCACACAAATTACATCAGAAAAACTCAAAAGGTGTATAATTATACATCTTTGTTCTTGCTTCATATGTTCTTCATCTCATGCCACTACAGAATTTTTATTTCAAGAAGTTTTGGTTTTTTTTTTACAAAGATGATACTAACATTAAAGGCCACTGATAACACATTGAAGTGATGTCATGGTCCATGTACCCCATTTTCAGTGTCAGTTCAAGACTTAACAGTATTACTGAAAATGTCTGCTGTAAGAGGAAAGAAAAGATTGTGTACAATTGTACCACTTTCTATGTATTAAGAATTGTGCTTAGTTTGGTTATCCACACTGTATATATATCTGAAATTAAAGCTGATAATCTCCAGTTTTACAGCAATGTAAAATTACTATTATTTTTATACAAAATGATACTACTAGCATACTGCAGACAAAAGCCTACATGAAGGATGAGGACAGGCAGGTACAATCACTCATGCAAGACAGTAAAAAGTTTATACTGTGCACATTTCATACAGTTGTGTCCTGCCACTCTCCATCTACTACTTCAAAGAAGTCACTCAAATGTTCTGTTTAAAATGAAAGTGTAAGTCACTGAGTTCACAAAATGAGTGCCCAAACTGATCACATTATGTGGAACAAACAAAGATTAAATGCCAGTATGTTGCAAGGAAGCAATTAGAGCTTAACAGCCTATGTTAGGTTTTATTCTAGGCTTTTGTTGGGTTTTGTGGCAAGGGAGTGGGGGTAAGAGGAAAAATGTAGTTTTTAAATCAGGGGGTATTAGAAAAGCGAATTACTTATTTGAGTCTTTTTCCTAAGTGGTTAAAAGAACTATGCAGCAGCTCCACAACCCTTTTTTATATGTACACCTGGGAAGAATACTGAATCCTGTTACTTTCCTCAGTGTTACCCTGATGTGGTTTAGACCAGATGTTTAAATGTTACAGTACGTACATTTTCTTCTCTTCTTCCAAGGCAAAAGCAAAATAAGAGGAATATTTGACTTCACTCCACAAGAGACCTATTTAATAGTTTGGCGGTTATGTAAGTAAAGGTAGCTTGGCTAAGTCAATGTTGACGACATACAGAACGACATGATCCTAATGAGTTGGAAAATATTGGCTCTCATGAGATTCAACCAGATGCTACTGCGCTGAGAAAGCTACTGTATTATTGAATTTCATTTTTATGAGGTAAAATTTATTATTCAACCATTAAGGTATCCCACATGAAATCTTGCATAAAATAGTTTTACAGTTACTTTCTGGAAAGTAGATTTTATTTTAACTTTAAGACATCATTTACATGAGGGATTCAAATGCCTATTTGATCACCTTCAATAGAAAAATGTAAGGTCTGCAAGCAATTTTCCCAAAAATACCAGATTAATGGAACCGAACTGTCAACAAAATAATGAACTACCTGAACAGGACAAGGAAAAAGTGGTAGCAAGTTCCAGTTTTCCAGAGTAAACTAAAGCCATGTGTGACTGTGTATATGTTTTCTTGGCAAGCTGAAATGGTTAGAAACTGAGTACTTCAGGTACACCTACTAACAAATGAGAAAGTACACAATGAAATTACTCCACAGGACTAATTATGCTCAGCTTCTAAAAGATTGTGACAATATTTTTTCCAAAATTGTAGTTTCTTGTATAATCATTCTTGTAAAAAAACATAATAGTAAAAAAATTATTAGCACCATTAGTATATCCACTTGGAAAAATATAGAAAGCACAATATATTTCAGACGCATGTTTCTTTTTACATCTATAGTGGACAAAACGAAAAATAGGGATGGTTCCTCAAGCATGTGCAAGTGTAAGAACTAACATGCTATTCAACTACCTAGTCAACATTCTATCATGCTCATATGCATAAAGAACCATAAAAACAGTTTGGGTAAACAAAATAAACTAATCCTCAATGAGTTATGTCTGAGTTGAAGACAAAAATTCATTGCTTCCAAAATTCCATAAGTGATATCCATACATACCAAGTCAGTTGTAATTATAAATCTGCTTATTGTAGAATTGTTTCAAGCTAAGCATGGCACAACACTTAAGCACAGGGTAGAATTACTATACTTACTAACATAAAAAACACACATCTTTCTTTAAGTTCTCATACTAATCTATTCCCCACACATCCCAAGCTCAGACAGTCTACGGCTTGTGTCTTTTTAGTAGTAGTTTTAAGATAACAAGCCTCATTAATGTAAGAAACCAAAATACATAGAACTTGCTTTTGAGACTTCAAAACTTATTTTTTTAGCTTCCTCTCCTTTGGACAAGTTAATCAAAGGAAACGGATCTGATGAAGGCAAAATCTAACAACCAACAACTTCAAAATTCTTGAGGAAAGCATTTTTCTCCTGTTAGACAAAGGTTTCTGGAAAACAGCAGCAGGTAGAAGGGTGAAGGAGATATCTGTTCATCTTCAAACAATTTTCTCTCATTGTATTCTTTGAACCTACTCACATGAAGAATTTATACACTGAAAAGTTCGAGAGTTTGTTCTGAATTACTATATCACCTAAGCAATTTTGGAGGAATTTGTGGAGCTGAAAAATATTTCTGAAGTAACCATAGCACCAAACCCCATGTACTAGCTCTAACTTCTGTTTTCTATGTTTCTGGGAATACATAGAAATTGGTGGAAATAGAAGTGAAGATTCCCAATTTTCTTGCAGAAAAAAAATCTAATAAAGTATACTGTCAGTGAATTGAAACAAAATCAGGAAAAGACAAGAAATGAGAAAAGCTATAAAAGAAAACAGAGAAAAGATGCTTATATTTTGTGTAAACCTGGTTTAAAAAAAAAAAATCAACTGATCCACAACATCACAAGAATGAAAACCCATTAACTTCAAGTACATTTGTACTACTGTGCATGGCTGAGAAATGAATTGCGAACAGATGGAAAATACAGTTAATACCACTGCTGAAAAGGTCATCTGTGTGAGATATTAGGGCATGTGATAGAGGCTTATCCTCACACAAAGATGCTCAAACAGACAGCGGCAGAAATGAGATCCCAAATAATCCACTGCCCATCTTCTCCCAGGCCCTCTGCAGGAGTCAATAAAAGCCCTTCTGCACAAACCCGGAAGAGCCCAGGGGCAGAAAACAGCAGGTGGGAACAAGTCAAGGGCTCCTGAAGAAGAAACACCATTAGAGCAGACTCCAGTGCTCCTATGTCCAGGTACCTGCAACTGAGGAGACTACAGTCCCAGAACAGTCACAAAAGGGGACGAGGCCACTGGTGCTGTCTGCATGAGTGCACTTGATAGCCCATGATCAGTATGGACAGCCATAAACATGCGCACTCTTTATCACCTGACATTATCAACACTAATTTGTCTACATCACCTTTGAAACTGTCCTTCAAACACCTGTATGCTGCTGTGAAATTCTGCCTTTGCCTTCTCTTCAGCAGACTATCCAATCTTAGTTCCTACAACCACTTCCACTGGAAATACAGGTAAAGACCTAGACTTAAGTCTCAACAGCTCCAGTTTCTCAACCATCTCCAGTTTCTTTGTGACCCTTCCAAAACTGGGAACCACGAAACTAGGTGTTGAATTGCTGGTTCAGCCTCACCACAAAAACGTCTCGAACCACTACAGAAAAGATATCAGTATTCCTTTAGATTGATTGATAACTTAAATTGAGGCAAAACTTAAATCTTACCTCTGACAGGAAGATGTGGAGAAATAAAAACCAGTCAGCTTATTTAACATCAACTGCAGATTAGTATGCTGAGAAGAATAATAAAACAACACCTGTAACCTTATAGCAATATGTATATAAGAGGAACTGTGATGAATAACTGGATACTGCAGAAAGACCAAGTGCCTAATCAAAGGCTTTAACTACAGTACAAATAGGAAATAAGATAAAATTCATCAACTGCTGTTTTGTGTTGGAGAAACTACAGTGATTGTTAGTATATCAATATCAATGATTAATAGCTGGGTCTTGTTTAATATTTTAAGCGTACCCCAATATGTTGTTTTTTTTTTGCTATACTGTTTTCCTTGTTATTAAAACACATAACAAAAAAAATTTCAACTGCCCCACGTAATTGCAGACACTTAAACACACATGCTACTGTTAGAGTATATGTAACGTGCCTCTAAGTACAAGCATGACTTACAAAGCATGATCTTAAATTTTATGCAAATGTATTCCAACAAAATGTGGTAGATTTACAGAATGAAACAAGACAAGGATTAGAGCAAAATGGTAGACAGAAATCATTTCATAGCCTTGAATTCAAAACTTCCTTCATCTACTGTATGTGAATTTTAACTACAGAAGTATATAATTTATTAAGACAAGCACTAAGCCACAATAAGAGGAGATTAAACAAGTATAGTATACTGTCCATTCATTTTAAGTGCTTAAAATTTGTGCTCCACATTTCTAATGAACAAATCTGCAGAACAGAGTGGTTGTATGAAAGCTCTTCGTATTGAAGGACAGAAACCATATTAAATGATAGAACAAGTTGCTTCAAAACTGTAGACCCTAAGGTCACCTAATTGATAATGTGATGCATTCTCACATCTGTGTGGAGCGTAGACTTTAAACCTATTACCTTCAGAAGTAATGGTACTTGAAAGTAAAACCTCACAACTTCAGTCTTTGGTGACTACACAAAAATAAGGAACAAAAGGAATCAATGAGACCTTTCAGAAAGTAGAAAAAAAACAAACATTTCTTAAAAGTTCTTACAGTTATTCCAAGAGTTACTCACATGAAAATACTACAGTTATTTTACATCAGATCAACACAGATTTAACTGAGAAGAAAAAAGAAAAAGCAACCACCATAACTGTGTAGTCCAATCTACAATTCTGCCTCTAGTCATGATTTACCATATTGGAACCACTGTCCTAGCACATTCTCCAAAGTTGGGAATGATGAAGATTCATAAGGATCTAAATTACTTTCATTATGTTTATGAACAGTAATTATGCAATTAATATACATTACATAAATATGCATACATTTATATTATTTTAATCTGCTGGATGACCTTTATACTGTAAGGGCCAGTAAACTAGACGAAATCTCTTAATATTAGTGCGGAATAGTTAAAGGTTCAAACAATAAATCTTATCTGCTGACATGCATCTGTCTTTAATAGACAGAGCAGTTATCCTCAGGGTATTTTTTGCCCTGACCTGGAAGTTTGGGACGGAGTGCATAATGCACCCCCTGTGATCCAAGCAGAGACAGTCAGAGACCTGCTTCTCCATCTGAACTGCCATAAGTCCATGGGACCAGATGGGATCCACCCAAGGGTGCTGAGGGAGCTGGCAGAGGTGATTGCCAAGCCTCTTTCTACCATCTATCAGCATTCCTGGTTATCTGGAGAGGTCCCACAAGATTGGAGGCTGGCTGATGTGACTCCCATCTACAAGAAAGGCCGTAAGGAAGACCCGGGGAACTACAGGCCTGTCAGCCTGACCTCAGTGTCAGGGAAAGTTATGGAGCAGATGATCTTGAGGGAGATCACACGGCANAAAAAAATGGGCATGACTTCTACAAGCAAATTCCAGATTAGAAAAATCATTGTATATTCTGTGATTTGTCATATGTCTGTATTCTTCAACAGACATCTAACTACTGGCCACTCTGATCAAGACACTGGCCTCAGTAAGTGATTGTACTAGGTAATATAATACCCAAGTTCCTGCATTCTTTGGAAACCATGTAATGAATTAAAGGATGCCACATGCTCTTCAATTCCATGAATTAAAACAATGTATACATGAACGTAACGATCTTTTTGATAAAATATATACAGACCGAGAAAGACAGTCAAACAAGACTGATAGATGTGACAAAGGCAAACTGCTGGACATCCATGTAGCAGTAAAAGCGTGCATAGAAAAAGTCAATTTATCAGGAATAATCTCTGAGACATTTGGCAGTCAGAAGATCGTGAAATTCTTAAGAGCTAGATTCAGAAGGATTAGGCAATTTATATACTTTAATTGAAAATTAAGTTTTTCCCACACAGTTTTTAGTTTTGGAGTTCCTTTTCTTTAAAGAAAAGAAGTCAAGAAAGCTGGAGCACAGTTCAATATCAAATGCAACAGTTAAGAGTCTCAATTAAAACCCTGATGGTATCAGAAACAATTCTAAAAGACAAAACTACATTTCAAAAACAACCTGTCCCTACATACAGCAAGACAACGTCAGATGTCCCCCATTAAAAAGGTTAAAAAATATTACCATTTTTATCTAAGAATTTCTTCACAACTCTGTCTTCATATCTTACCCTAAACAAACAAGGAATTCAACGAATGACTAAATGTCTACATGCAGATGCTAAAAAAGGTACTGCCCTGGAATGTCAGATTTCCAAAGTTGGAAGGATTTCTCTAGAATGAAAGACTCCACATCTTTTTATCACTCTCATTGGTTTACATCTTTTTTCCCCCCAGATTTGCACAATATCATACCAGAAGTGTCATTTAAATACAAGAGTCACAAGAGTCTTTCCCAGTTTTCAATGATGAAACTCCTATCTCTTAATTAGCACCCTCCCGGCTCCATTTTTAAATCCTTTACTTCTAGTACCAGCAGATAATCTTGGATAAAGTCTTAAAAACTTTTAAATTAATTAATAATTAATAATTTAATTAATAATTTAATTAATATTTAAATTAATACCAATGTTAATGAAATATCTTTGTATACAGGACAAGAGAAACAGGGAAGGCAAATCTTTTGTATTCCTAAATTAAGCCATAAAAAATTAATCCATTCAGGGAAACAAGTGAGAAGACAGCATGCCAGCATTCAATACACTGAGAAGATACCAATGCTACAGTGACCATAGTTAGCAAATTGCTGAATGTAATCATCTGAGGAAGTCCTAGTATTTATGAGCTAGCTAATCCATGCCCAGTTCATTAAAACAGTTTAGTATAAAGATAATGTATGCAGGTGACAGTCTCAGCATTTTATCAATATCCTTGCTAAATAACTCCTTAATTTCTTCCTGAAATCCTTGGATATTTTCCAAAAGAATGACAGGTAGCAAATTTCATTATTTACATCATCACCTCTGAGGCTTGTATATCTACAGCTATTTCACAACAGAAACATTTATTTATGGAACTAGATGAAAAACATATGCAGACCTTTAAAAAAAATTCAACTTCTATGCACCATTGATTAATAAAGCCCTTAATAATCCAATATTCTTTATTTTATCCAACAGTTTCACCTCAGAATGATCTTAAGTTACAACATTATGCCATATAAGGTAGAAAGGGTAGATGTTTTAGATGAGGGAATTATGGAAAAATTATCCTGTATGGGAAAATTAAATGTATCCAGAATTTGGTGCCAAGGAGTGAAGCTCAGTGGCTTAGCTTACATCCTGGATTCTAAGCATAAGCTATAAATACCCACATACACACAAAAACCATTCCGTCTGTTAACCACTTTACGTAAAAACCTGGATTTAAAGGATACAGTTTATGCACATTCGTTAACAGTTCTCCGTACCATAATCAACATATTAATCTAACATACTTAACCAAAAGCACCACAAATTTACCTGAAGACTGGAAAACTTCATTCAGTAAAGCTTCATTTACCACCACAGAACTGACACTTCCAACAGGATGACACCAGCTCTGATAAATAGTTTGGAGGAGAAGGGTTTGAGCTCTAGTTGCTTGAATAGTCAAATTTGGAAGTTCAAATATGCATTCTGTTAATGGGACATGAGCTCGCTTGGTCCTGTTTAAAATATTGAGAGAAAAAAAAAATCATTATTTTCATGCAGAACAACTCAAAAGCTGAATTACAGAATAGCAGACTATGAGCAATTAACCCTGTAAAGACAGATTATGTGCCTAGTAAAATTCTGTCTTGTAAGAGCTTATTCTACTTATAGTAAAATTCACCCAAAACAAGAGCGGTGTTAAATGCCTTAACTTTACACTTCTTGTAAAGCATGAAATAAAGTACACATTTTTATCTAATTATCTCTTGCTTTTAACATATCGAAATGAAAGTGTGTCAGCAAAATAGAAGGTACTCAAAATCATGCAACAACTAAAAAAAGTCTGTTCAAAACTCTATCGGAAAAAAAGCTTATTTTATAGCTTACTGTGAATCAGCAAAAAAAAAAGAAATATTTCTCAATACAGAAACCTACAGAGACAGCAGCCATACAAGTACAATACAAAAAAAACATGCTCTGTATTTACCTTCAAATTCTATATTTGGGTGACATACTTGGCTCACTAAAAGTTTCTAAATAGGTAACGGTATTTTTTCAATCCTTTTTAATTTATAATCTAGTCAGGGGGTTTCAGGGCATTTAGAGAGCTTGACCTGCTACCTTGACCTGGTAAAGGATATTCTGTTTGAAAATAAATTCTTCTGTGACAGCACAGCCCAGTACCAACAGGAGGGCTCTTCAACAACTACAGACAGTAAATTACCTTTTATTTCTATTCCTCTAGTGTTCCTCAGATATAATACCCTGACACACAGATGAGCTTATCAGTGCGTATCTGTATTACAGGAGTCTCCTTCTAAATATTCTGGGTGTACTTTTTAGAGCGCTTCAAAGTACATTAATTTAACGTGCTGGAACATTCCATATGAGAAAAGGCTGAGAGAGCTCAATCTACTGTGCCTGGAGAAGAGGGCATTAAGGGGGACCTAATCAGTGTCCATAAATACCTGAAGGGAAGGTGTCAAGAGGACTCAGCTAGGCTTCTTTCAGGGGTGCCCAGTGCTAGGACTGGAGGCAATGGGCACCAACTGGAGCACAGGGGCTCCCTCTGAGCACCAGGCAGCACTGCTGTGCAGTGCCAGAGAAATGGTACATGTTACTCAGAGGCTGTTGGGTTTCCTCCTTGGGGATGTTCAGAAGCTGCATGGCCATGGGCCTGGGCCCCCTGCTCTGGGTGTCCCTGCTGGAGCAGGGGTGCACCAGAGGGGCACAGAGGTCCCCACCAGCCCCAACCATTCTGGACCTTTATGTTTATCCCCACCATCAGTGAAGTCATTTAGACGTCAAGTGTTGAAAGCTGAAAAAATGTGCAAGGAGAACAATGATGATGTGATTATGACTTCTTTTTTCAAATTAGTCCCAATATTTCTTATGAATTCACATTTGTAATCTAGCCTTTCAGTCCTCCAAGACAGTCTCACTGCATTACAATTACACATTTTAAGCGCATCCTAATCAGACAGATGATGAAACCCATGGATATTTGAGTAAAATCTTTACCCACTGGAAAACATGTAAAGTTGGGTTTTTTGGCAGACAAGATCTACTTATAAACACATCAACCATGAGACCCAGAATCTCCCTAGGTCTCATATCTAATAATATGGCTATGTGTAGCAGAATACATAGCTATTTTTGGTGGTGGTGTTGTTTTTTTTTTCCCCTCCCTTCAGTGGCAAATAATAGTACAGTCACTAGGAATTAGACAGCAGGAGGCTCCATGAACTCAGAAGCAGGCTAGTGAAAATACGGTTCCCTGATGCTCAAACTCTAGAATCTCTAGCAGTCTGAAGTGCTCAAAATCCTGGCAATAACGAGATTTCCTTGCACATTCTACCCCCAGTCAGGTTAGTGACACTTCACCAACAAAGTTGTGAAGGAAAAAACACATCACCACTTCTCAGATTCATCATCATCTTCATCTAGGTGAAGAAGCAGAATAGCAAAACATTCTGATTGCTAACACTTCTGACTCTAAGCTGTAAATGAGGCCTCCGTGACATATGAAATATGGTTTGGAAACCAATACTCTGAACATTAAAAGCCACAAGAAAGTAATCACTATTCATTAAAGTTTTCTAGATATATGAACTGTGGAATCTACAAACTATTGAGAAAAAAAAGGAAAAAGCACAGCAGCAGAACTGCCTCTGAGTTACAACTCATTTGAAGCTGAAGATGACTGTGCTGTCAGCTTCAAATGCCATTTCCAGAAAAAAAAAAAAACATGGATGAAAAGAAAACTGATTGTGATTGTATGGGAGAAGTCATCAGACATGTGTCTGGTATTAGGAATTTCATTTAGAAAAAAAGTTTAGTACAACTGTTTGAAATGAAATATCAAGTCTTTGAAATATAGAACTCCCATATTTTGGGACTGCCTTTTAATTTGACAGCCATAAGGATTTTCCTAGGGAACCCAAGCAGACTGCATGCTGCTTGCGATTACTGCTCTACTAAGTGCAGCACAGTACATCAAAAGAATAAGAAATATCCATACAGAACTCTTGAAGCTCATCCTTTCCTTAAGTGTAAAGTTCAAACACACTGTGGAGAATCCCAGGAAGTCAGAAAAGTGTTTCTCCTAAAAGGTACAAATACCACATATGGTCATCTGAGGAAAAAAATGCTTCCAAATATATCAGAAAGCAAGAAAGCCATTCCGAAAAAAAAAAAAAACCTAAGAAAAGTACAAAAGCACAGAAGTTAGAAAATGAAAACTACTTTACAAGAATTAACGAGAGAAAAAATAATATTAGCAAAGTCAGGTAAATATAGAAAGATGCTGCCTGGTTTAAAAAGTAGTAAGCATAAAAAAAAACTACAAAGAACCACTTTGATCCAGGCAGCTGAAGGAGACTAACAACATAATGTACTCTTAAACACTGAGATCTGCCTCCACGGAACATAACTGGACAAAAAATACCACTCACTTCAGCTGCTCAGATACACACACAACCCTCAGTATAAATGTCCTATAGCTTTTTAGTCACTAGAAGAAAAGCTCTAGGTGCCATGAAAAACACAGATTTTTATCTTGCAACACTGTGGTCTTTTCTAATGCTTTTGTACAGGTGGGTTCATTTTTGCTGTTTTGTAATTCAAGCATAAATGGTGCACATAATGCATACATAAATGTGTAAATGCAGAAAAGAGAACATAAGGTGAATTTACACTTAGAAATATCTTTCCCTGTAGAACAAAACATTATATAGACAGTAAATGAAAAATTTTAAAATTCCATATTGAACAGCAAATTCATTTACTCTTATGTAATTCAACTTTTATTCTACTAAATTTTACTCTTGTGAAAATGAGATGTCTTTTAGCAAGGCTTTTGTAAACATGAAAAGAAATGTAATGTCTGATGACATCAATTTAAACAAAATCTAACAGTCCTTTTATGAAGCCATTTATTGTAATCTTGTACTATTTATCTCATTACAGAAGTGCAGTTTAACTGTCATTATGTTATATTTCCTATTTTTTCTTTTAATTTCTGAATATCATTATGTGGGACTAAAATTATCTCAAAAAAAGTATGTCTGAAGATTTCTAAAGATGGGTTTCCTAATGTAAAATTGGAGATGAAGACGACAAAAACATTTTCAACAAAATTCAGGACAATGGCAACTAGACCAATATTACTAAACTTCTGAGACCGATGACAATAGAAGTATAGAATGCAATACTGGAACAGATTTTACCTAAAAATTTTGACTATTCATTTAATACCTACTGTACTAAGCTATATGAAATATTTAAGTTTCACATAAAATATTCCCTTAAGGATAACAACGGTGTATGAAACTTCTTCTAAACAATAAGCAAACTCTAAGCTTCTTGTACTTTAACAATCCCAGAGGAATGAAGTGTACTGCTCCATTTCAGATAACTTGGGAGGAACAGGAAGTTGAAGAAAATAAATCCTTTTTTATAGAAAAAATAAAGGCCATAAAGGTGTGGGGAGGGGAAATGTATTGTACCATGTGTGCAGCAAATGTTACTTAAAGGAAATTTTAACTAGACCTGGCTACTGATGAAAGTGCATTTATGATTTAGGATTTATTATGATAGTTTTGAAACACAAATAATGCATTTAGAAGAACTTAAAATACAAGTCTGCTACCAAAGTGCACCTGTTAATATAGAAAATCCATCATTAGTAAGGTACTGAGCTATATTTAACCACAGTTTATGACTGAAGAGATATATTCAAGCAATGAGTGAAAATTCAACTATAAATAATTTTTCCAGTAATCCAAATCTGCATTTCAATACTCTACCATTAAATTTGTATTAAGCAACTGAATGCAACTTCACATCAAAAGTCATTACCGTAGTAAAACAGTTATGACACAGTCGGATTCTAAAGACACAACTTAAAGTGCACTGTAAAATTGTAACAACAATAGAAATAACTATTTCTCACATCTTTACACTCAAGAGTCAAGATGCAGTTCTGAACATATGCTCATTTAACTGAACAGGTTAAAAAACTACCAATTCTAACACTCTTCTCTAGGGGAAAATAAATCCTAATGTAACTAGCGGGATAGACTACTCATTAAAGCTAAACTTGGACAAATTCCAGAATAAATTGAAGGAAATATGAACAAGCAAGTCCTGCTATGTAGTGGCACGAAATGAAAATGAATCTGTCCTAATTAAATGATTTTTAAATACACTTCAGTTGTACCCAGTTTGCTGACAAACAGTAATAGAAACTTGCTGAAATATTTGCATCAATCTGGCATACCATTAAAGAAAATCATTTTCTTCACTGTTTTTGAACAAAAACATGAATTGATCCCTCTTATATGCCATGCATAGACACCAAAATAACCAATCCATGTTAGGTTCACAGGCCTGCTATGAAATATTTTTAGTTTGTAGACTTCAGGAACAGCAACTCATTCTTTTAAAATCAACACCTCCAAATGATTGAAAGAATATAGTGGTGAACAGCTGGCTCCAAAGGTTTATATAGAGTCCCCAACTGCAGAGCTGGAACCTGCAAAATGTTTCCAAAAATTTAATTTTTCTTATTACTCATATCCTGTACGGTAAAAAACTATTAGTTCATTTTTTCCAAAATAACAAAACCAGTAACCTGCTACTAGAACCCAGCAACTGTGCCTCAAAAGAACGTAATTTAAACACCTTAATAATTTTAGTCAGTGTTTGCACACCTTTCCTTCTAGGCAAACAGAAAACGTGTATTAGGTTTATATTTGACAGAAACAAGGGCTTCAGCTGTGCGTATGCATCAAATCCATGTTTCTAGTTATTCTGATCCTTCATATCAAGAAAATGACCATTTTGATCCTTTTATGTAACATCACTGGAGCAACTCTTATTGAAGAAAGCAAACAACACCAAATCTTTAAAGGCAGTACTCAGGGAGAAGAAAGGGAAAGGAATTTAAGAACTGTAGTTTTGAACTACTACTTTATCAAATACAAAAGTATTGTCACTGTTACCAAAAAAGCAGCAATATGACAAAACCACACACACTACCACCAGTTCTAGTCTTAAGACAACCATGCATAGTTATCTGTGCAAGAGAATTATAATTAAACCTACTTTGAAAGACTGATTTCAGAAGCATCTCCAAGGATTCCTTGCCTTCTAAACTTCTTTGGCTCTACAGGAAACACTAAGGAAGTCAGACTTCTTAGGTCACCTCTTAAGCAGGTGGGACAGCTGCAGTTGCCTTTTGTCTCTAATTTGTAAAAGTACTGCTAACAGTACAATTCATTACCAGGAAGAAAACAACTACATTGGAAATGTAACTTTTCTCTTTAAAAGAATAAACAGCTTTCCGCAAAATTCAAATACATCACTACAGGGGATCAATGCAATCATTTCTAAGCTGACTGTTGTCTACTTTTTTGTGGGCTTTTTTAGCATCATTTTTGGAATTGAAACTGACAGTGATGAAAAAATCTCTGCCAGCATGAGTTCATATATGAACTTCAGAAAGGCACAGATTTCCTGGAAACAATTGTGAAAATAAAACAAAGCAGGCCAAGTGCAAACTTCAGTTTATCTTAGAAAGTGATAAGAATTTGCATCCTCAGTTCTCATGACAGTGTGAGTATGAACAGAACAATAAAATTCAGCCCTGTACAGCGAAGCAAAACTAAATGCACTACTACAGGAACAAAAAAAAATAAAAGATTACTAAGATCAAATAAATATCTAGACAAGGAAGAAATCTTGCAAAAAAAGCATTTTTGAAGCAAAGAATGCAGGAATCTGGACATGCATGTGAGGAACTTGAAAATTTGGTCATTTTTATATCATTTATGTAGTCCTGTTACAGGTGAACAGACGGAAGGACGGACGGACAGACGGAAAGAAAGGTGTTCCTTTTTTTGCAGCTTCCATAAAGCAAGCATCACTGCTTTAGATACTACAGTGTAATGAAATCTCAGTAGCCACAGGGGCAGAACAGAGCTTTGGAAACCGCTTTCTCATAAAGTTGTGCACTGTCCAGACACACCACCTCTCCCCCCTCTCCCCTTTTCCTCCCATTTCCCCCTCCACACACTCCCAGAAGTAGCAGCAACAGCCATTAAATCAATCCTCTAAATCTGCCACATAGAACCATTTGGTTGTCATTAGCAGGTAAAACAGGGAGCCAGGAGGGCTCAGAAACACGTTGGGTGCTCAGCGAGGAAAGCTGCCACGACTGTTGCTTGCAGGACATGGTGGCATAAACCAAGAGTTGGATGTGAAAGCTGCTGCCATATGACAAGGAGACATGCCTAAACTGCTGCTATCAGGAAAGCAAGACCACAATGGACAGCCCTGAGAACAGCAAAGACTTCCATCTTCCTCTCATGCTCCCAGAAGTAAAAGCAGTAACTCTCACAGAAACTGCTCCAATCTGAGGGAAGTTCACACAATCACTTTAGCACCTAATAACATAGATACTTGCAGGTATTTTTGCAGTATTTAATTACCAGGAGCACAAATAAATACTACTTTTGTAAAGATTTCTATCCAGTAGAATTGTTTAAAACTGCATTCATTTTTTTTTTTTCCCCCAAAGTTATGTCAAATTATCCTTTCTATTTGTAGGAAAGCTGCAAAAGAAGGGAGCTCAAATACAAATCAGTTATCTCTAATATTTATTTCAAAAACGTACAAGAATTTCCTCTCTTACTCCATTCCATCCAGGGAATGGCTCCAAATTTCAGACTCAAATCAATATACAACTGTTACCTTACTACTCTTTGGAAATTACAGTACAGGTTTGAATATTACAGGTATATTATTTAATATAAACAGCCCCAAACAAGTCCCAGAACATGGGCTATATGTATGGTAAGGACCATCCCATTTGCCAGAGCACAGCTATTTAGAGATGACCCTATCCTGCACAATGGAATCATCCAAAAAACTTGAGTCCAGAGCTTTACTTTATGAGGAGGAAGAAGAGTTGCTGCCCCATAAATCTGACTCCTCCCCAAAGAATTCAGATGTGAGGATGACTCAAAAATATAGTCATGGGGGACAGAGGTTTCTTCCTTCCATCTGAGGAACATCTCCTCCAGTTAACCAGACTGGTAACTAACCTGAAGAGCGGCTTGTAAAAGATAACAGACAAAGAGAAAAGTAAGGAGAGAAGACTGAAAATAAAATAGCCCCTTTCTGCAGAGACAGGAAGAGGAAAAGCTTTGAGCAGGAGCAGATCTAAAGACTTCTCCATCTCATGAAAAATTCTGTGCAACTTCGCATCCTCATAATCCTTTTACAAATGCTAAGAGAAAATGTCAGAAGACAGTAGAGATATACAGAAAGGAAAGGCAATGCTCATGGATTTGTATTCTTCTCCCAGTTATCACACTACAAGTGTTTCAATACTTCAATATCCTTCTTGTAAAAATCCTTTTCTTTATATCCAGTCTGAATCTCTCCTCTTCTAGTTTGAAAACGTTTCCCTTCATTCTATCACAACAGATTTTACTGAAGAGTCTGTCCCCTTCCTTCTTACAGCCCTTCTTTAGATACTGTGAAAGGCTGCTCTCAGGTCTCCCCAGAGCATTCTCTTCTCCAAGCTGAACAGCCCCAGCTCTCTCAGCCTGTTCTCATAGGGTAAGCCTGACTTCAGTTTTTTGTTTCTTCCTTTTTTGTTCAAATTGCCCTCCAAAATTCTCAAAAAAAAAAAAAAAAATCATCTTTCAGAAATCAGAATCTCACAATCCTTGCAATATCAAAATTTAATGAAAATCAGACAATTCATAGCAAACAGGTTCAGTGGAGATGCAGACATTAGCATGTGTTAAACAGTACCTGATCCTCAGTACGTACAGACAGATTACTTCAGCATACTTTCAAAGGAGTTGCTGAACATGCACATAAGCAAGCCTTTATATTTGGTTTACCTGTTGATTTGACTGAAAATAAGTACAGCTTTTTTTTTAATAAAGTATTTTCAAGTCCACAGTTGCTTTGTCACCACTTGCCATGGTTATCAAATTCATCTGAGCTTGTCACATTAACATGCTTACAAAAATAGGTGTATAAAGACCAGACAGTTTCTGGTACTTCACTCCAGGTGGAAACAAAGCCTACCAACCTGTGGCCAGCTCTACAGAGTCAAAGGATATGCTATGGTATACAATTTCACACTATTTCAACAACATAATTCTATAGGGAACTGTAAGTTTTAATGCCTGTAAAGTCAACCTACTTTCTTGCAGTTACAGAACTAAACAGGTAAAAAATTTTACAACAATGCTTTTATTCCTATCAATTCCCATGACAGTCTCATTTTAAAAGTTGTAAAGAGAAAAACAGAAGGGAAAAGAGCAACTGTTACACTAAGGTACACTTCAAAAACCAACATAACCATGATAACAGCTGTGCTCTGAGCTCTTAATTTCAGGATGCAAGTTTTGAGCAAGCCTCATCTCTACTGACAACTAAACAAGGCCAATTGCAGGCATCAGGTCTGTGACTGTACATATCAACTACACTTTCTCAAACAATGTTTATGAAAAGCTGAAGAGACGCCCAAAGTTCTCTGTAGGACGCTAGTTACTGACATGTTTTATTTAGCAGTGTAGATACAAGCTCAGATAACATATCTTGAAGATTCAATGACAGAATTAAAGGAGAAAAAAAATAAGGCACCAATTGCAGGCAAAATTCTGAAGAGAGAAAAAAACAAATACTGAAGAATGTCAACCAATGGATCGCCAGAGGCTTGAGTTTACACAGGTAAAGGTTCCAAATTAGAATCACTGTAAATCCTAAGCAGTTTTCTTCTGTTGGTGATAATTTTAAGAAAAACAATCAAAATTTCTGAATGCATCAAGCAAAAAAGATGTGTCTTAGAGATTCTAATTTTCTTTAGCATTAAGTCAAATTGACGGTATTTTATTATGACAGTTTTACAGCTTTAAATCTGAACATCCTACATGTTTTAAATGATGTTTTATCTACTTGTCCTTAACAAATGTCTGCAAATACTAATGGCAACAGTTACTAAAACCAGGATAATGTATTCACCATGTGAAACCACTTTCCCTGAGCAGATACTAGTTAATAGGTTTAATTTATTTTCACTGAAGAGCCTTGACGATTAATTAACCTAAGTAATTACACTAGAAACAGTACAGATGACCACCCCTTGCAGTCAACTTTGCTGGTTTTCCTCCTCACAGAGAATACTGAAAAATACAACTGCTTCCAATTTACACTGATTAAAAAGTGAACTTTTAACAGATTTGCTGAATGCTGCCTGCCACATCTGCTGAGAAGCAGTAACATTAGATCTGGACTTAATTAAAAAAAACTATACTAGAAGTTTCCAACTGAAGTTAATTTGTAATCACGTTAATGAAGCTACAAGTCATGTACGCATAATACAAAACCTCTCATGGGTAGAGGGTGCTTCTTAGTAACTGACAACTGTTCCTTCCAGAAGACCACAGCTGAAGGTGCCACAAAATGTTCTTGCTGAACCATAACATATAAATATCAACACAAATTAAAAAATACTCTGCAGAAGTTCCTCATGCACCTTCATCCTTATACGCAAGCATTGCCTACTTAATTTTTATTATAAAGATATGTTAAACTGCGCTTTCATGGAAAAATCATTCTCATGTTAAAGCTGTTAAATCACCTCATAGTGGTGTTCACAACTTACTGTGATATACTGCTCATCCAACAATGATGCACAGCCTTAATGAAAACCCCAACCAAAACAAAATTGGATTTGGTGTTTTGATCTGATGCATTTTTTAGGCAATGGTTTAGAAGTAACAATGCTGAAGCAATCCAGCATACTCCCTAGCCTGATTGTTCACATCTGAGGCAATTATACCTCTTCAGAACCCATGTCTGTTTTTGTCAGTTCCTGCACAGTCCATATCACTGACATCTCAACAGTTCAAGCAGACTTTCACACGTGCTAACTCTAACACACGTTACATTGATGTGTCTGAAACACTCTGCTGCCCCATACGCTGCTGGCATCTGTTGAGGCATGCAATCTCAGATACTTTCTGTTTCGAAGGATATCCTGAATTTTCATCTGGCAGTTATATCCAATTACTGACATAACTAATAGTCACAACTGAATACTACAAAATGAGTTTCATGTGTTTTCAACCTGTTTCTGTTTCTGACTCAGGAACCGAGCGTACCCCTCAACTGCTCATGTGAAACACAATCCACATTCAACCAAAATTGACATTGCTCTTGATTTACTGTGACTAGCCAATAAACCAGGCTGCCAAATTCAAGACTCAAGTGTCAATTTATTGAAGAACTTCCTTGATTTATGATCTAACATGCATGGTCTTTGGATATGTATGTGTTTCTTACCAGGGTCCTGCAGTCTCATACTAGTGCACCACTGCACTGAACTGCATGACAGCTGCATCTCAAGCTCACAAGCTCAGAAATCAACCACCATTTCTAGTTGTAAGCAGCATTACTCCACTGAAACTACCCAACAACCCTGCAAATATGTTTCAATCACAACAGTAACAGAGTTCACCTGAATCCCCCATTATATACTTATAATCCTCTCTCCTCAGCACGCAGCAAATCCTAAAATGCCTTCCTGTCACCATGGTATCACCTTGCTGGTAAAGGAGACAATTCCCATGCTAACCAACCACCTCTAATTGTTCAACAAACCAAACCTTCAAATGCTATATTGTTTGCGATCAACAGGGATTGGTCTAATTCTGTGATATGATTAAAAGCACATAGGATTTTCAAGATGACCCGGATGAGCAGGTACTCATCAAAACTTCTTACTGGATAAGAGCAGGAGTAAAATGATGAATTCTGCCAGTGTAGCATACCACTACATGGCTCTGATTAAGCTAGGGATGTTAAACTTGCAAGGGATGATGGAGGAAAAGTGAATTAAAGCAGTAAAAGGATAAAAAAAAACACTTTTACACTGTTACTTTTACAATAACTATGGTTTTAGCAGAAATCTAAAAAGTAATAGTGCAAGGTCTTCAGAACACTCACCTATTTTGTAATGTTAATTTTAATGTCGTACATGAAAAAGGTGTAATTATGAGTACAAAGCATCCATTTGACATTCACATGACCACAAAATCAAAGGAAAAGCAAGGAAGCCAGGTAAGAAAACTGAAAATACCACAGGCTGCTGGCAATGCATGTTTCTCAATATCACCGTATAATAGCCAAAAGAAGGTTAGGTCCCAGCATGATAAGCTTATATAGCTATAACAGATGGTAGAAACATAGTAAATATTTACCTTCACAGTTGTTTTCCCACAATAACATGTCCCTTACTACAATATCTAAATGTTTCTTGATACGAAACACCTCCAGACACAGGGAATCAACCATTTCCCTGGGCAGCTAGTTCCAGTGACTAACCACTCTTTCAGAGAAGAAATTTTTCCTAATATCCAACCTACATCTCCCCTGGTGCAACTTGCAGCCATTCCCTCTAGTCCTAACATCCGTTACACAGAAGAGACTGACCCCCACCTCACCTCAGGCAGTTGTTGAGAGCAATGAGGTCTTTCCTGAGCTTCCTCTTCTCCAAACTGAACAATTCCAGTTCCTTCAGCCACTCTTCATAAGGTTTGTGCTCCAGACCACTTCACGACTTTGCTACCCTTCTCTGGATGTGCTCTGGGAACTTAATGTCCTTCTTATAATGAGGGGACAAAAACTGAACACAATACTCAGGATGCTGAGGGGACAAAAACTGAACACAGTACTCAGGATGCAGCTTCACCAGTACTGAGTACAAAGGGGTGTTTACCTCCCTGCTCCTGCTGGCTGTGCTATTTCTGATACAAGCTAGGATGCC
>VXAB01011189.1:12085-79267 GCA_013399175.1 Odontophorus gujanensis
GGGAGAAAAACCTTTGGTTATTATGAAGAGTTTATTCTTGTTCAAAAAACATTTGCAAAAGCTTGGATTTATGGGGAAGAAAAAGCCATTAAAGTGTGTGGCTTAGTTCAAACTTCCCCTCGCCCCTTCTATTTTTAAAAATAGGAAATCTCTATTTTTACATGCAAACTATGTTTGGAGTATTGAATTTTGTACATTAAATGCCAGAGATGAAGATCTTAGTGGCTTTTAATGAGGAGGATAAATTCTCATCTCTAGGTTTCCCTGTATATCATCCCTACTCTCCTTCCCCCAACCCTTTCTCTCATTTGCAAATTCAAAAGCTGTAAATAAGCCATTGTGAAGTTTGCTAATCTCAGTGAAATGCTGTTTGTATTGCAAATATTAGTACAGATTACCAGTTCTAAGGCACAGACTCGTGGACAGCTCGCCAATGACTTCAGGGGTTACCCGGTTTGCACATCCCAGCAGTTCCAAATGGATGTGGATTGAGGTTTCTTCATGGGCATGGGGTGCTGGGAACTGGGCTCCTTCAAGAAGGAAAAATAAATAAAAGGATGGGTGTGAATGCTATGAACATTAAAGAGTACAACAGCAATGACAAAACGTAGAGGACAGGAAGTGAAAAAGAGAGTGTGTAGGAAGGCTGAGAGGGAACGATACCCATTAAATGCCCTCTCCTGTCCCACCTGAATGCGGTCCCTACGCTACACGCAAAGCCTGGGTTGGTTCTTCAATTGTGCAATACAGAGAGAGAAAGCAAATAAAAAAATAAACAACAGGCAGTCTTGCTACATCACGTAAAATTATTTTTGTTCTGTTACTGCAAAAGCAGCCAGAAGAGGGACTATAGATTAATTAGCATGCTCTGAGCTGACATCACAGACGATGTTGCGGAGGATGCTTATAAACCCAAGCACTGGTCTGGGCATTTTGGCTCTGTTATTAACAAAAGGGAAGGGTAATCATTCCTGACAAATAAAAAGCAGCGTTGGTGGGAGTGGATAGCAGCCTTTGGGAAGGAGCTGTGCAAAATGGAGCGTTCCGAAGCGCCATGCTTGGGGTGGCTGGTGCAGCCCATGCAATATTGAAGAGCTGAGGTGGCTGTGGGGCCCCAGCTCACTCCATGTCCTTGTGGTTTGTGGCATAGTCTGGGGTTCATTCTCAGCTACTCAACTCCTGAGCTGATTATGCTCAGTGTGAGGGTGCTTGCTGTTTGCTCTGTACTGGGGACAGGCATGAGGAGAAAGAGCCTTTGCTCCCAGCCCTACATCAGCGGGATCCCACTCCACTGAGACTGCTTTGGAGCAAGGTACCCCAACCTTTCCCACCATGAATATGCCTATTCCTCCTGTCCGTGAATTTTGGTTTGCAGACTGCCGGGATACAGGGGCTGCCCAAAAAGGCATGAGTGCTTACAGAAAGGATGCAGGGGTGCTGGGTCACCACAGAAAATTTAGCTGGGCATGCGGACCTGGGGCTGAGGATGTAGGGTTGTGAGCTGCTGAGTGCTGAAGCAGAAACTGAGAGGGAGACCACTTGTTTTTAGCAGGAAAAAAAAAATACAGTGAAACTTTTGCTGAGTACCAAAATAAATGAAATATGGACATATAGCAGTTGGTTAGCATGCATAGTGGGATGGTTTGTGTTGGGCTTGGGGATCACAGAATCACAGAATTNTTATATGGGCAAAACAGGTGCTGAAATGTGAAACCCTACTGAGGGATTTCCTCTGCAGAACAGCTTGGTGCTAGCGCGGACCTAAAGTTAGACGTGCTCCCAGTGCTGCATGCTAAAGCGGCTGCACCTCCCGTGGAAGGGGCTCTGTGCCGCCGACTGTCAACAAACCAGCACACTGTCACTTTAAGAAAAAATAAACTAAAATATGAACTACCAAAAACCCTGCCATTTCCAGCCTGGGCTTGATTAATGATTTTTCTATCTAATAAAAGGTTCACAAACCATCTGTTTTTCTCCCTAATGCCTTGCCCAAAGGTTTTTCGTTCCTATTTCAGGCTTGGGGCCAACTGACATTCCCCTCTTTTTTTTTTCCCAGCCTTGTAAACAAACCCTTCTCTCTTTTTAATCTTCCAGTGCTGTTTCCTACCCATCGTTATGCATATTCATTGCGAGTAAACATTTTTAGTGTCTACACTTAATCTCTTCCACTGGCAATTACTGTTCTATGCTGTTTTGTAATGCAGAAGGGCCAACGCTTTCCCTTCTAATAACAGCTGGGTCGCAGATGGGGCCTGCAGTCATTGTAGAAAATAAAAATTTACAAGATGCCAGTGGAATTTATTTCAGTTTTATGGAGTCACAGGAGGAACCTTTCTGTTATCCGCCTTCAGTGAAATCTGCAGGCACAAGGCAAGCTTTTGACATTTAATCAAAGGGGGGTTCAGGTAGGGTCTGGAACAACACGAGGAAGAAAGCAGGTGGATCGTATTAGGCAGTGCCATGGTTAATTTATTTAGAAGTGATTGGCTTAGATGTGTGCAGCCAATATTTGACATCATGTATATATCTTGTTTAGCAACCCGCTCCTCCGCCGGTACCGCTGCTGAGGCGCGGGGCTGCAGCTCACTGGGCCAGGTGTTGGGGCTGGGTGCAGTGTGGGGGGGGAGCGGGTGCAGCCGTGCTGCGCAGCACGGCACTGTGCTTTGCTGTGCTGTGCCATGCTGTACACACCGTGCCATGCTATTCCTCTCTGCACCATGCTGCGCCGCGCTGCTCCCAGCCCTGCTCCTGAGCACAGACTGCAACCTGCAACGCAGAGAAGGAGTTTAACGAGAAATTCCCGGTAATTGGGTGATGTGAAAATTACTTTCCTCGGAACGTTTTTGAAATCTTGTGTTTATGTGATAGCACAGGTCTGGAGCAGGGTTAGACTCTCAGTTACGTGCTGGTAAGTCGTCGTGCCACATTTAGGAAAGAAATGCAAATATATAAACGAAAAATGAGTACCTTTCAACTTGCCAGACCGTGCTCTGGCCCTGTAAATCCAGGGGAAAATGTGACTTCAGCACAGGGATTTAGCTGGGGTGAAAGACACCGCTGTGCCAGGAGGTTTGTGAGGCGAAGGGGCTGGGAGCACTGCTCGGGTCTGGGCGTGAGAGCATCTCGGTGTGCATCGCCACTTCCCTGCGGCAGGAGCCATCCCAGGAGAGATGTGGCAGCACAGAGATACGTGGGGAGCAATGTCCTGGCTGTGGGCACAGGCACAGCGTGGCACGGCCATGGCACAGCATGGGGAAAGCACAGCACACACAGCTTCCTGCCAGGCAAATACATGGATGTGCATAACAAGATATTATTTCTCTTTGTTGTGTGCTATATAAATATTTTTCAAGGTGGTTGTATTTTTTNTTCTATTTTTAAAAATAGGAAATCTCTATTTTTACATGCAAACTATGTTTGGAGTATTGAATTTTGTACATTAAATGCCAGAGATGAAGATCTTAGTGGCTTTTAATGAGGAGGATAAATTCTCATCTCTAGGTTTCCCTGTATATCATCCCTACTCTCCTTCCCCCAACCCTTTCTCTCATTTGCAAATTCAAAAGCTGTAAATAAGCCATTGTGAAGTTTGCTAATCTCAGTGAAATGCTGTTTGTATTGCAAATATTAGTACAGATTACCAGTTCTAAGGCACAGACTCGTGGACAGCTCGCCAATGACTTCAGGGGTTACCCGGTTTGCACATCCCAGCAGTTCCAAATGGATGTGGATTGAGGTTTCTTCATGGGCATGGGGTGCTGGGAACTGGGCTCCTTCAAGAAGGAAAAATAAATAAAAGGATGGGTGTGAATGCTATGAACATTAAAGAGTACAACAGCAATGACAAAACGTAGAGGACAGGAAGTGAAAAAGAGAGTGTGTAGGAAGGCTGAGAGGGAACGATACCCATTAAATGCCCTCTCCTGTCCCACCTGAATGCGGTCCCTACGCTACACGCAAAGCCTGGGTTGGTTCTTCAATTGTGCAATACAGAGAGAGAAAGCAAATAAAAAAATAAACAACAGGCAGTCTTGCTACATCACGTAAAATTATTTTTGTTCTGTTACTGCAAAAGCAGCCAGAAGAGGGACTATAGATTAATTAGCATGCTCTGAGCTGACATCACAGACGATGTTGCGGAGGATGCTTATAAACCCAAGCACTGGTCTGGGCATTTTGGCTCTGTTATTAACAAAAGGGAAGGGTAATCATTCCTGACAAATAAAAAGCAGCGTTGGTGGGAGTGGATAGCAGCCTTTGGGAAGGAGCTGTGCAAAATGGAGCGTTCCGAAGCGCCATGCTTGGGGTGGCTGGTGCAGCCCATGCAATATTGAAGAGCTGAGGTGGCTGTGGGGCCCCAGCTCACTCCATGTCCTTGTGGTTTGTGGCATAGTCTGGGGTTCATTCTCAGCTACTCAACTCCTGAGCTGATTATGCTCAGTGTGAGGGTGCTTGCTGTTTGCTCTGTACTGGGGACAGGCATGAGGAGAAAGAGCCTTTGCTCCCAGCCCTACATCAGCGGGATCCCACTCCACTGAGACTGCTTTGGAGCAAGGTACCCCAACCTTTCCCACCATGAATATGCCTATTCCTCCTGTCCGTGAATTTTGGTTTGCAGACTGCCGGGATACAGGGGCTGCCCAAAAAGGCATGAGTGCTTACAGAAAGGATGCAGGGGTGCTGGGTCACCACAGAAAATTTAGCTGGGCATGCGGACCTGGGGCTGAGGATGTAGGGTTGTGAGCTGCTGAGTGCTGAAGCAGAAACTGAGAGGGAGACCACTTGTTTTTAGCAGGAAAAAAAAAATACAGTGAAACTTTTGCTGAGTACCAAAATAAATGAAATATGGACATATAGCAGTTGGTTAGCATGCATAGTGGGATGGTTTGTGTTGGGCTTGGGGATCACAGAATCACAGAATTGTAGATGTTGGAAGGGACCTCTAGAGATCATTGAGTCCAACCCCCCTACCAAGGCAACACCCTAGACCAGGTTGCACAGGTAGGCATCCAGGAGGATCTTGGACATCTCAAGAGAAGGAGACTCCACCACCTCTCTGGGCAACCTGTTCCTGTGCTATCTCTTTTCTGACCTCAGTGATCCTGTGATCCTATAATTTTGCCCTGGATAAAATGAGCCAGTTCACCAGTCCTCCAAAAAGATCAGCTCATAGTAAACAACTTTCTCAAAGTGAGTTTTGTGTAGAAAAGTGATGGTTTCTCATCCACAGTATGTAGATCTGAGTATGGGAAATTTTCTGTGCTTCATAGTGGGTGCTCAGGCTAGGGAAGATGTCTTCTCCCAGACAGTGTTGCCTCTGTATCCTGCCATAAGAGCGGGTGATGGTTGAGTTAGATGCTGCTCCTCCCCTGCTGAAACACACATTTACAGGAGTGCAGCCGTCTGCCATGAGGTTCCAGAGTGGCCAGGCTGCCATAAACTCCCTGGAAGAGCTGCAGAACAGTCTGACAGGTGGATTAGCTCTCTCTTAGTGTTGGCTTTGTGTTCGCATCTCAGGCAATGGTGCAAATATAGTTTATGCTATAAAAGATAAGGGTTGTATGCCCACAGACTATCTGCATTATGGCTGGCACACCGTTTGCAGTTGTTTGTCATGGGCCAATGTCACTGTTAAAAGTGACATTGAAAATATCGAACAGGAAGCACATAAAACCCACAGCTAGTTTAGGCAGTTTGTCAAAGCTTGAAACAACAGAGCAGCAATGAGGCAGCAGCTTCCAGAGCATCACCAAAGCAGCTGGAGTTACTTATTCAGAAGAAATCACCTGATAACAGCGTACACACATATTTTCTTAAAACAAAATGGCATGGATCAAACCAAAACCCAAAGCCAAACACAAAATGTGACTGCAAAGTATGTGGCTCTGTTATCTTTATTGCCCTTAATTTCTGTGTTAAGGACGCAGCTACAGACTTCAGCATTAGTCCAAATACCAACTATTGCTAAAGCTCATTGTTAAAGGACTTCTTTTTTTTTTTCCCCATTTTATTGTGATAATAATTTTTTTTCATTGTTCATCAAATGATACTTAGCAGTTTCTAAGATTTTGGAGCCTGACTTTATCATTACATCCACCTTTTGTGCTAACCCTGCTACTACCGATCACAGTGTGTGAAACACAATGACTACTGACAGCAATAGCGAAGGGCTGTGCTGCCTAAAATCAGGCCTTCAAAAACTGTACCCACAAACAACCGATAAATATGCAAGAATTACCCAGAAAATGTCAGAACTGAATGCAGAGAGCTACTAATGTGGGACTGATGATTACTCATAATTAAGGAATTGTCAGATGACTGCAGTTTTCCACCTTCTGCCTACCAGCAGAAAACTGTCTGAGATGAATGAAGATGGGAATTATCCCGCAAAGGTTTTCCATTGCCCAAAGACACAACACACACCCTTTGGGGAAGCCCCAGCAAAGAGCACAGGACCTGAACTGGGCTTTAACAGCAACAGTATCTCCTGGAAAGGTCATCACTTTAACCCCACTGTGGGTCAGTGGCAGGAAAGTGAGTGATTTTGTGTCTGCAGACAGGAATGTGGGCACAGCCCCTTCCAGGAGGGTGTTCTGCAGGGATGAGCAAAGGGGGTGTGCAAACTTATAATGGCCAAAATGGCTTGGAAAGCATCAGTGGAATTCAGAATCAGGAGCAAATGCAGTAAATGGCACCTACTTTTTGCAAAATGTCAGTACCTCCTGAAATGCATGACAGTGGATCGGGGATCAAATGAAGTCAGAGAAACTGTAAAAGGCATTGGGAGCTGGGTGATTGATTTAGTGCTGATAACTGAATGACGTGTATGTGCAATATCTCTTTGAAGGAGTTTCCCTGAAGAAAACATCTTTTAATTCCACAAATTTGTCATCTTCAGTGTCAAACAACTCTGGGATAAGAATGAGCTGTGAAATCCAGGCCAATACAGCCACAAGGCTCTACACAATCTGGGAGTAAAAAGCACGAAAGGAATGTGGTTCACGGGGCTCCAGGTCCTGCTAGCAGATGAAGGATGGCCCCAAATGACAGAGATCTGAGATGAGTTCATCAAGATGTATGAGAGAAGAAGAGGTGTAAGAATCCTAGATATTAGCAAATATCCTCCACTGAGAGAGTGAGAAACACAAAGCAAAGGGCAAGGAGAAGTTATAACATACCTACATCCAAACATAACAAAGCCAGCAGAGAAGGCAAGGAAGGAGGATGGAGTACAAAGCCTGGTCTCAAGGAGCTAAAGAGCCCAAGAGAATGCTCATGATGGGAAAAACAAACAAACAAACAAACAAACAAACAAAAAACCCGCAAGAGATGCCTGATCAGAAAAAGGAATTGTGTTGTGCTTTCATGGAAAGGTGGATGAAGTGGTACCCGAAAGTACAGGGGTGGTTGTTAGAGCGAGGTGCTCAGAGTCATGGAAGCTGAAAACCTGCCAGGGCCAGAAGAGGAAAAACAGAATGTCTTGTGGGAGAGAACAGTCAGTACTTGTCAGACACAAAAGCCCAGAAACACGCGATGTACCAGCAGTATGGATCCGTGAGCTGTGTGTGCTACCAGCACAGAAGATATAAATGAGAGACAGAAAAAGGTGGTCTTGGCAAAAATAGCAAACAATGGCCTGAAACTGCTTGGGATAGTCATCCTCAAACAAAACTAACACATTTGCTTCAGAAGATTGAGAACTGAGGCAGAAGAAACTAGCGCTGCTTTATGCAAGGTAGTTCAAGTGAGGTGGTGCAAAAAGTGGAGGTAGAAGTTAACTCTCTGCAGTGTCTTAAACGTCAAATTTTCTAATGGCCTTCAGAGTGCAGGTAAAAACTGGTGGTTCCAGCTGATAGAGAAGATTCAGAAGAATGAGGATCAGTAGAGAGTGCAACCAATAGCGCTTTCATGAGCACCTTCCAGCTGGCCATAGGAGGAGCCCTGGGCTTCCCGAATGTGAAGAGCAGACACTCTCGCTGGTGATACTCATCGTTTCGACGAGGAAGTGTAAGTGTTGGCAGAGTGGATCAGCACCTCCTATAAGATTGGCAGTCTTCAAGTAAAAGTGGTAGCAAAGCAAATAATTGTGTGAGAGGAAGAGAGAACTCGGAGATATCAACTAAGGTGTAAACAGATTTTCCTCCTCAGTAGGCTAACACATGCTAGACGGCTGGACTTCAGAATTACAGGCTGTTTCAGATAGTCCTATGGTTCCCAGGAAAAATGTAGGGTCCTATTGATTCATTTTGAACGTTTAGGAAAATATCCATCATGTTGGTTTTGTGTTTGGGAAGAGGAGGCGAGAGATGGGAATGTGATGCAGAACTTTATTAATAAGAGCGGTAATATGTGTAATTTCATGTGCACTGCACTGGGAAATTACTGCTTTCTACCTAAAACATGTTCCTAATTAAAGAAAAAAAAAAAGAAAATGAAAAGAAAAAGAGAAGAAGAAAGTAGAAAAAGGCCCAGGACTGGAAATCCAGGAAAGCAAGTTGAACTCCAGAGTTTTCTCTAAACAAATATTAGAAAGATGTGAAGAATGTTAGAACAGAAAATGGTACAAATGTGTTGCACCTGTCCTGTGTGCACAGACGGGTTTTTAGCGGTGAGGTCAGAAAAGCAAGCTGTTTTTTCTTTTTTCTTTTGCTTCTGGAAGTAGTGCTCTTGACCAAGGTAACTCATTGCAAAAAGAATTCATTAAAAAAAAAANAAAGATGTGAAGAATGTTAGAACAGAAAATGGTACAAATGTGTTGCACCTGTCCTGTGTGCACAGACGGGTTTTTAGCGGTGAGGTCAGAAAAGCAAGCTGTTTTTTCTTTTTTCTTTTGCTTCTGGAAGTAGTGCTCTTGACCAAGGTAACTGAGCAGATTTAGGCATAACTATAGCTAAATTTTCTCTTTGTGCTCTGTGTTCACTCGGTGTGGCCACTGGTGGTGTATTAACGCGCAGCGCCGCATCAAGCTGAAAGCTGGGCTGTTTGTTTGCAGTCTTTCTTAAAACTAAAGCTCATTTCTGCTGTTGGCTCTGATGGGGTTTCTATTCTGCTCTGCATAAATCAGCAGCAAGGCAGCCACTGGCTTTGCTGGAGCACCTACAAGCCCATAACGAAGCTCTGCATGAAATGGTTCTCATTCTCCTCATTTCATTACAAATAGGGAGAACAGTATTTGTATTTGGTTTGTGCAAAAAGGCCTCTTTTTNTTTTTTCAAAAAAAGCCTTTTTTTTTTTTTTTTTTTTTTTTTGTACAATCAGCTGGGCAACTTTGCATTTGGCACCGTCCAAGCACATAAATAACCATTTCATGACTCCAGAGCTGTAATACAGTGTTTGGTGTACTCTGTGCAGTGGTATAAAAGCAATATAGAAGCAATCTGCAGGACCAGCCAGATTTTAATCCGCTCCTATTGCTAATGCCTAATAACACTGCAGCAGTCCTTCAAATGAACTGCTCCTCTAGGACCAACGCTGTGAGGCTGTCGCTCTGGCCTGTGCACACGCACGTGCAAGCCGTGTGGATCCCCCCAGTGCCTGATGCCGGCACCCAAGCCACGGCTGTTGCTGATGAAGAAAGCAGGAACCTCCCAGCTGTGTGCTGACTGCAGCTGGCTGCAGAGACAGGGAGCAGGCAAAGGATAAAAACTGGTTCGGCAGTGTTGGGGCCTGCTGTGCCACGATTCTTCTAGGTACACCGAATACCTAAATGGCACTGCCATCAGTTTTTGCCATCTGTTCATCAACACCCTCGAAAGTTAAGGAGACAATTTCCTTTTCAAACAAACATTTTCCGTAAAATACTCGTCTACATTACACTCACGGGCTGTGTATTTTACGATAAGCGACCAAATGCGTTCTTGCACTTTCCTTTCACTACATCTTGGGATGCAAATCTTCCAAAATATCTCCTGAGAGCAGAACTCTTCAGAAGTAGCACTATTTATAACTATTGCTATTTATTATTACTACTACTTAGTATTTTACAGTGGTGACCAGAACTCCGGATCCTTCTAAATAATATGTGAACACATGCTCTCTCCCCAGTTGCTTTACAAGTTAGACATGAACCAGTGTTGTACTGAGGGTGGGGATGTGCTGACAGAATCGCAGAATCATTAAGATTGGAAAATACTTCTAAGACCATCAAGCCCAAATTCAACCCTTCCCCACAATGCCCATCAGCCATGTCCCTAAATAGAAAAATAGAATGATTGAGATTGGAAAAAACTCCAAGATTCCCAAGCCCAACCCCAACCTGTCCCCACCATACCCACTGACCGTGTCCCCAGGTGCCACATTTCCCAGTTCTTGAATGATACCCCCCGGTGCCTTTCTCACTACCTCCTATGATTTGGCATTGCATGTCTGAAGTGTGGCAAGGCAGACATGAAGTTTGGCAGGGGAAGGGTCTGTGGAGGTCATTGCAGACCATCATGGTGATGGTTCCATGCAGTTGTTACAGAATACACAACTTCTCCTTCTGTCAGACTCGCTTTTGCGTTTTGACATAGAAAAAGGTGTTTTCAAAAGAGCTGAAGAGAATGGTCACCGCAGTAAAACAATTCATATGGTGAATGACAGGACTTTTTCCCCATTTTGACACATTCCAATGTTTGTTTTGCATTGGCTGCCCATTAAAAGCAGCCAGTGTCTCCTGACATCTGCACTATATAGCCAGCCTTATGCTATTCACCGCTGTGCAATACCCATGCTCTCAACCATGCAGCCACACGGATCCCACTTTTTCCTGGCACCTGCTGTACTTTTATAAGGAACAGCAGTTTTCTGAGCTGCCCCAAAGCCCAGCATGAGCTGGCAGGGAGTGAGGAGCCCACACGGGCACCCCTCATCCTGCCCTCGCTGCTGGGGCCACGTAAGCTGCCCCGCTCTGTCAGTGTTTTATTTAAATATTATTCTGTGCTCCTGGCACGTGGACGAAGCTGCAGTAACAAGCTGGCACTGCCTCTTGCCTCTGATTGCGGCATTGATTGTGCACCACATGCTCTTTGCTGCCTCCTCCTCCTCCTCACTTTGCTCCATCCCCTGAGCTGATTGCTGCGGCCGCTCGTGGGGAGCGCTTGGCAGCTGCAGCACCCAGATGCCAGCTTCTTTCGGCGGTGGCCTTTGGGTGTCAGCTTGTCACCCTGTTTGGCATTTCCTCTGGCGATGAAACCTGCTCTGTGTCTGCAGGAGGGGAAATTTATCATGGAAATGCATCAGAGAGAGCCGTAAGGGAAACTTGCCTGAAGTTTGCAGGGGAGCAGGGAGATTCAAACCTGCCTGTAACTCAGAACTTGGCCTTTGCCATGGTGGCAGAATGGGTAGCTGAAGGCTGCTAGCAGCTGTGAGCTGTGTGTTCCCCTTCTCGATGCCTCTCTACGTGAGTTTGGCCAAAAACACCAGAATATGACACCAAAGTTCTCTGTTAGCTTTCCAAGTGTTGCGTATCAGCTGAGTTACCAGTGGAAAAAGTGGTAAGGAATGACGCCCCAAACACTGGGAGTGCCATTATTTACTTAGAAAGAGTAGTATTCCTCATCAAAAAGGAAAAACGTATCTAGAAGTATTTTCTCAGGAAAAGACGTATTCAGAACAGTGTTTAGATCTGTGAAGGTTGCCTGCTACAATGCGAATAAAAAATTCTAGGGCTGTCTTGTCGTTTTTACAGTAATTTTCCTCTCTATATATGAAATTTACTTCCTTTATGACAGATTTTTACATGCCACATTAATCTACAATATAATTTACTAAGAAGTAAGAATTTTACTAAAAACACTAAGAATTTTATTTTGCACATAAATCTTTAAAAATTTCAAATACCCCATGAAACAATTAAAAAGAACTCATTAAAAAGGCACTGAACATTCTTTTTCTCCACCATCTTGGAGCTGCAAGTATTGATTATCGGGAAAAAGAAAAGGAAGTCTTCAATGGATCCTGATCGTTTTCATGGTGAAACGGAGAGGTTTTTGATGCCAACTACAGTGACAGAAAAAGCTACGTCTGTGGTTCCTTGGTTGGATAATGTATGAGCAATTCCTGTGCCTCCCATACAGTTACAATAACAACTGGACAGCCTTCTAAAGCAATTAAAAATCCTGCTTTTCTCCAAATTAACTTCAGAATTTTGTTGTATCTATTCATACATTTGTAATTAATGTCACTATTCCATATGCAAATCCCTATGTGGGTCTGTGGGCAGTCAGCCTGGTGGCAGCCCAGGGCTCACCACGAGGGGCTGCAATTTCACCCAGCAGAGTGGAAGCATGATGTGGGCACTGCTCTGCTGTCCCCTTCTCGAGCAGGGGAACCCAGGGAGAAGTGCCTGTGACTCCTGAGGGAATCAGGTAATCATAGAATCACAAGGTTGGAAAGGACCTAACAGATCATCCAGTCCAGCTGACCACCCATTCCCATTGCTACCACAAGCACTAAACCGTATCTCGCAGCTCCTCATCCAGACGCCTCTTGAACACAGCCAGGGACGGCGACTCCACCACCTCCCTGTGCAGGCCATCCCAGTGCCTGACCACCCTCTGAGAGAAAAAGTATTTCCTTATGTCCAATCTAAACCTCCTCTGGTGCAGTCCCAGCACTGCTGCCGGGAGCTGTGGTGTCCTATCTCTAGTGGTGCCTGAGCCTACACACGACCCCTGGGCAGCCTGAGCTGGGGGGACAGCCAACCCATGGCAGATGTGGGGCTGGGGGGCTGTAAGGTTCCTTTCAGTCCAACCATTCTATGCCTCTTCGATCATTAAGGTTCCTCCCAACCCAAACCCATGGCTCTGTGGTTTTTAAGGTCCCTACCAACCCAACCCTTCTATGGTTCTATGATTCTGAACCACAAGGCTGCTTAATGGCTGGAACACCTTGCAGCTCATCATGGGAAATCTGAAATCACAATTGTTTGGTTTTATTTTTTCCCACATAAAAATCCTTGCTTCTGGGATGGAAAGCAGTACAGCTCTCTGCCTCAGGTCAAATACAAGGACACACTAAGTCCCTTGAAATGCTTGACTCTATATCGTGGAGTTGGATTCAAGCCATAACATGTAGATGACAGTCTGTCCTTTAACTAGCCTGTGCAAAATGAGCAGAAATCAGCTTTGGTCTAGACTTCTAACAGTGCAAGTACTTGTAAGCACCACTCACCTCTCTGCATTCAGAGACATGGAATGCATACAACACGTAACCTCTAACTGGAAGTACTCCCCACAGCCTCCCAGAGTCTCTTTCTGTGTTTCTAGTATCCACCCTGGACCAGAGAACATCTTCTGTTCATAAGCACAGTGAAGCACAGCAGGGCTGAATGATGCAGGCGCCCCAGTAAATAAATAACAATGGTGCTCCATGGCGTGCCAGCAGAGGAACACAGTGCTGCCCACACCAAGGACAGCAGTAGGCAGATAGAGAAGGACTTCCGTCCCTTAGTGAGTCAGTGAGCGTGGGTGAGACTGAGAATTGATGATTGCTCAAGATGAGCAGGGAAAAGAAGGAAAAAGAAGGGAAGAAGGAAAGAACACAACTAAACAATATGTTAAATCTTTTTAAGGTAAAAACAGAAAGGTCATAAATGTTCCAGGAAGTATGACAGTAAAGAGCAAATGAACAACAGGAAGCAAAAGAACACGGTTAAAAGCTAAAAAGGCATTCCTCACCAGCACCGGATGAACAGACACCACTGCAGCTGATGAACTGGCTGGCAGGAAAGCTGCCTTCTGACTACAGGAACAGCATCACTGGTTGCAACTGCTGCCTGCATCCAGGGGAGGCTTGCTGACTATGGTCTGAGATGCCCTGGGGAGATGCTTTGTCCTCCAGCATTAGGCTGCTCTGTTCTTCTAGCTCCTTCTCCTGCAGCAAGGACTGGGGAATAGGTTAGGAACTCAGAATCTGACTGAAATCAGTACACGTTAGTGAAAAGATTTGTTGGTTCAGACTTCGTACAGACAGCGGAGACAGCAGGGAGGACGTCTGCCTGGGCAGTGCAATGGGCTCCTCAGGAGGCAGTCAGTCTCGGGGAAGCAGTGAGGATCTGCAGAGTCAGGGGTTGAAAGGGTCCCAGCTCCCTTGCACAGAAAAATAATTTGGACAGAAAGACAAGCTGTAGGACTGCAAACTTGAAGGTGCCCAACAGGAGCCTCGGAGCAGCAGCGCACACCAAGGTCTGCTCCAGAAGATGGGTTAAACCATTCAGACGGAGTTTTGAAATCCTTTTATGTACATTTTCAGCATTTTAGATTAAACAGCACTAAGTCGGGTTTGGGCCACTCATCCCCCACTTTCTTGTGTCCCCTGGGGAGGAGCAGCCCAGCTACAAGGCAGGCAGCCGGGTACACGGCGCAGGCGTCAGCAGCATCCCACATTCACACCTTCTGCCTCTCTCCTTTCCAAAGCACGCAGACGTGCACACACACCTGTATTTAATGCTCTGAAAGCTATGTATGTGCACACACATATGCTGTTATTTTTATAATATTTGATGTAGATTGTTGGGAATGACAGCTCATGAGCAGAAATATTTTACCTACGGTGAAGGAGTAAAAACCTGAGTTAAAGCACCGTTTTCTGAACAGGGCTCTGAGATTTTGGCATGGTTTTAAGTAGTTTCTAACACTTAATTAAAATTTCCAGTCCTATTTAATGTCTTTAATGAGGATCTGGATGAGGGGGTTGAGTGCACCCTCTGCAGGTTTGCAGATGACTCCAAGTTAGGAGGAAATGTTGAACTGCCTGAGGGTAGGAAGGCCCTTCAGGGGGATCGGGATGGGCTGAGAATGACTGAGGGAGCTGGGATTGTTCTGCCTGGAGAAGAGGAGGCTCAAGGGAGACCATATAACTCTCTAGAACTCCCTGAAAGAAGGCTGTGGTGAGATGGGGCTCAGCCTCTGCTCCCAGGTAACAGGAACAGGGCAAGAGGTGATGGCCTCATGTTGTACCAGGGGATGATCAGGTTGGATAAGGGAAAGAATTTCTTCTCCAAAGAGCAGTGATGCACTGTCACAGGTTGCCCAGGGATCCCTATCCCTGGTGGTGCACCAGAACTGTGGATATGTGGCACCCTGGGATGTAGTGGTCATGGTGGGGTGGGGGGGGGAGTCTAAGAGGTCTTTTCCAACCATAATGATTCTATGGTTCTACAGACTTCTCCATTTCTTCTCCCACATCTCCAGCATTGACGGTGAATGTGGATGTAACATTTCAGGCAGCCCTGGGCAGGAAGCAGGGAGGGCTCACACCTTGGTGGCCTCTTCCCCCCTGCACCAGGAGGGCAGCTCTCGGTCAGTGCATTTGTGCAGCGATGGGATCAGTGTAGGAAAACACAGCCTGGGGGATGCACAGTCATCACATCAGCCTCAGAGTAAACCAGAGCTGGAATTAGATATGGCTGGGGCAGAACTCCAAAAAAGGGGCATTTTGTGGGGTTGCAGAATCTTGATATCCCTGAGAATTAAAGCATCCAGCTGTTTTTTTGCAGGCCTAAATTCCCAGTGGTCACTTGGAAGTGAATCTCAATGCCTCAACAGGCTTTTAGGAATTTCCAAGGATTAGGTTTAATCAGTGATCTGAGGTAATTTAATATATTTCCAGTGCTCTTTTCTTTAATACTTAATGACTGATGATTAGGTTTGTGTATCAGATCTGAAATCTGCAAGTTATGTGGCAATTAATGTTTGAAGTACACTGTAACTTCAAATGTAATGATCATATTTGCAAAGTAATTACAGAATATATGTGCCTAATAAATAATAACACTTAGCACTTACATGGCACCATTCACCTGAGGAGCACTAAATGAAAAAGTTCCAAAAATAATACAAGCAATTTGGATGTGAAGGAGGTTTCTCAGTTTGTGAAAAGCCATGCCAGAGTTTCTGTGAGTTTCAGAGCACAGGGAGGCATACGTGTGACCAGATTTAAAATATGTATGTTGATACGTTATAATAATAGGATGTATGATGATATAGATGGATAATACTTAAGATGCCGTAGCACTTGGCTGCCTCGTGCCTAGGTACCCATTCCTCCTCTCTCAGCCCTGCTGCGGAGAGGTATGGGATGGGAATTGGGACAGTGGGATGTGGGTGGCACCCAGCAACTGGGCCACATTCAGCGGGAACGAGCACGCTGGGGCAACCAGATCGCTTCTCTTGAAGATAAGCTTTGAAATTCTGTGACATGTCCAATCCAGTGGTGAAAACACAAAGAAGCAGACCTGCATTAAATAAATACATGTCTTTAGGACAGGTGAGCCTGTACAAGAGCAATCCAGCACCAAACCCAGACCCCGTAAGCGATGCTCTCAGTACCTCAGCAATGCAACGTGGTCGTGCTCATCTTGAGCCAACTCCCAACCAACTTCCTCCCTGCTTAATTCCTGGTTGACCTTGAAGTTTAATTGCAGCCAAAAAAGAATGGTTACGTAACAGAGGCAGCAAACCTAAATAAAACAAAAACAGAAGGGCCATATGCCACATAGCCCAGAAAAATCTACAATCAAATTACACTCTTTGAATTATTTACAATATTCCTTCTTGCCAAATCTAAGCAAATATTCCACTTGCTTCCACCGCACGGTAAGAGCTTTAACTGTTTACTGTAAACCCAAGCATACAATAGCTCTTTCATCAAGCATTTAACTGCACATTTCACATTAATAAATATTACAAGGATATTATGAATGCTTCCTTACTACAATACAGGCTGGATGTAGCCTTCATGGGTCCTCTAATGCCGTTCAGAAAATGAATCTGAACAAGACATTTCCTCTCAGGCCATGCAATATAGTAGCACCAAGATACTGAGTAAATGTAGTGAAGCTAATATAATTATTATTTTAATAGCGGTTTTCCACCACATATTGAAATAGTAAAATGAACAAGGAAGCATTTCATAGTCATGTATTGTGTTTGTTGAGATTTATTCACTATAATATGATTATAACTTACTACACATTTCTGCTCAGTCTCTCGGATTAGGCAATTGCCTGCACTTGCCTACTCTTATTTTCAGCAGGAGTCATACGTGGGCAGTGCAGTAGGAAAGCCTCCACCACCTCGGGTCATCCCAGTTTTAACCATTTAAATAAAACACCTGGATGACAGAACATGTTTTTAGAAACCACATTTGGAAAATGGTGACCACCGTCTTTGTTCTCTTATCCGGAAGAACATGGTAACGCTTGTTTGCCGGCACTGTAGGAACCTCCTGAGGATCGCTGACATTTGAATGGCACTGCGAAGAGGTAACAAAGTGATGTGATTAATCGCTGTGCAAGCTCCGCTTTACATCTAGGTGAGATGAGAATATCCCTGCCTTGACAATATGCATTCCTGAAAGAATGCAAAAATAAAGCAGCATTGTGTGGGTGAAAACAAAAGGGGAAGAAGACAGAGCAGAGGAAAGCAGTCATTTCCAGCTCCATTCTCCCTCCCCATGACACCACTCATTTTTTGCTTTCTCAGCTGCTTGTGCACCCCTTTTGCTCACAGTGCTCTGAGAGTGACACGTGTGGAACCAGATTGAAACCATAGCCCAAACAACCCCGTGTGCACATCTCTGAAACTCTGCTCATTCCTTTGGGCCTCTTTAGACACAAACACCAGCCCAGACATGCGAAGAACTGCCCAGAGCAGAGCAGGAATTCCATCTGCTTTCCTCCTGACCACCACTTTCATTCTCTAATGACTTCCACTGTCTTTCCGGTTGGGTAAAGGCTCTTTTCTTCTGCACCTCCACACTCCGGGTAGGTACGCATCCACTGCTCCCAAAATAAACTGAGCTTGGATCTAACTTGAGGCAGGAATTGACAGCATGAATCATGCTGGTGCAAACGTCATCTCAGTAATTGGAACATGGATATATGCCTGTGGAAATCATAAAAGTAGCAAATAACTGTATTACAGAGCTAAGGAGAGGAAACCTGGCTCTGCCAAATCAGAGAAACTTTACTTGGCCTTCAGTAATGTCAAGAGCAAGTCTCATTGCCACTCATTACAGCTGACAGTGTACTCTGCTTGTTTCACCCGTCTGCAGATGGGATTCATTGCACCTAACTTTAGTCATATAGGAGTGAGGCATCTGGTCTGAGCCACTCTTCTCCGCTCCACTTGCTGTGTGTGAAAGAGGTGAGTACCTCCAGAAGAGGCAGCTCATCAATCTCTTTTTAAAAATCATCTTAGGTCAAGACAAGCCATCTCTCGAGAGTCCAATCTCTCTCTATTAATTATAAAGGGAACCCAGATTTTCTTAGATGAAAACAACTGATTTCCACGTAGCCAAAGACAGCTATGATAAATCTGATCACGAGATAGTACAAAGATTTTCACTTTTAACCCCATTTTAGTTATCTCCAAGTATCTGTCATTCTTCTCCAACTGTAATCAATACTTAATGTCAAACATTATAGAAATGGTGCCTATTTTTTTTTATGAGTATGTTTTGGGAGATAGACCTTTGCCATAATGTTTTGGAGCACCTCACATAATATCCCCATAAATATAAAATGAGTTGCATTATCCGTACTGTATTCACATTTCTCTTCACTATGACATGCCAAATTCATCTCATGGATTGCAATTCAGGTAAGTACTAGTGAGCCAGGAAGATGTTTATTTCATTTTTAATGACTTAAAGATGTCTTGAGGTCCTCCTGGTTATTTGAGAGACAGTATTTCTCAGCTGCTTTATTTTATTTATTACGCTATGCTCCTTCCTTCTGTGCTTCTAGAAGTGCTCGAAAGAGTCTGAAGAATTCAAGCATCAAGCTCCCTCCAGACAACATATCTTTATACATATTTTTTACAGTCTGGGAAAAGCATCCAGTTCACAGAGCTGTGTTAAGAAGTAGAGCAACATTAACTCAGGAACCTTGTGCTTGTGGAACAAAGGTACCCCTCACTGTATTTTCTGCCATCCAGGAGCTCTCCTGCCATCACTACAACCAGCCAGATTCTACTCTGCTCTCATACCCTTCTCTCTGTCACATCCTGGAACCCATCACTGGTTCTCAGTGGGTCTTCCCTACTTCTGTGGACTCGGGTTTGGAGATGAAAAATGCCACATTAGCTGACCCCATGTAATTTACTCAGTCTTCTCTTACCCAAGAAAAGAGAATGCACAACTCAGTTTCTATCCCACTGCAGAAAAGGAACACGAGCAAAGAAATCCTTCTGCCACCTTCATGACTTCATCTTCCTTCAGGTTCTGGCTTCACACCTCGTCATTCAACCCAAAGCTCAGGTCTCTTCTTCGAAGAAAGCCATGGCTGCCCTCGTGGCAAATCCCATGTAATGAGATAATTGATAGAATCTCATGGATGCCCTGCCCCTGGAGATACCCAAGGTCAAGCTGAACAGGGCTCTGCCCTCCTGATGGAGCTGAGGGTATCTGTGTGCACTGCAGGGGGGTGGGACCACGTGGCCTCTAGTGTTCCCTCACAATTCAAATAATTCCATGATTTCTAAGATCATTTAATTAATGGCTTATCCTGGACAGGACATTCTGAAGTTTAAGGACAAAGCTGAGGTTTAGGGTTGTGCTTGGTGAGAAGGAGATATGGGGAACTGTTCGTTCTTATTTCAACATGAGAACTGGATTCTGGAAAACATCAGAAAAAAAAAAAAAGCAAGACAATGAATCCCTTTTCCCCATCAGTATGCAGTGCCCACATCTGCATGTGAAGTGTGTGGAAGAGAAAACCACATACGAAGTCTTCATCTCATGAACAACTCTTTCACAGAACTGTAGGGGTTGGAAGAGACCTCCAGAGATCACCAAATCCAACCCCCCTACCAAGTAGGCTTCCTCCAGCAGGCTGCACAGGTAGGTGTCCAGGCAGGTCTTGGACATCTCCAGAAAATATCTCAGTCAGAAAAGTTGATGCAACCTCTATAGACAGCGTTGGATACAAATAGAGATAAACCAGGAAGACTTGATGGAGAGCAGCTTGTGGCTTACAGAATCAGCCAAGCTGGTCACAAGCCAGATCCAGAACTCAGATGAAATTTGCTTTAGTGGATCTTCATCAAAATGATACCTTCACAGTCCTAGGAAAGCTCCCAGAGAACTGGGAACACTGCTAGCACAGTCACCACGTCAGCTGGATCATGAGGAGATATCTCCTGACCGAACCCCTTCATGCAGCTCAGGAGGGACCCACAACCAGTGACTGCAGCCGAGGGGGGCTGAGCTCCAACCTGCACAGCCAAGAGAAGCACTAGCTCTCCCCTTCCCCCTTCTCACGTCTTTCACCTACTTGGACGTGTACCAGAAAGAGTCCGAACAAAAGTGAGAGACCCCGAAGCTCAAAGCCACTCTAAAGTTAGAAGCTGTGCTAAGATTAGAGAGCGAGAAGTGTGAGATAGCTGAAAGCCTGTGAATCGTGCTAAGGATAGAAAGCTCCAAGTAGGAGGCAGCCAAACCCAATGCTGAGAAATCAGAAGTCAAGCACAGAAGTTGGATGAGATTTATAGCAGGGAACTCAGCCTCTATTGCTCCGGAGGCAAGGTAGTGCCTGGCAGCCAGGGATGTTCTGACAAGCCACGCTGCTCCAATCTGATAGCCTGCCTCCAAAAATAGGGATTATATCACATCATTTGATAGAACACGCTATGCACGTAAAGTACTGGTGGATCAGGAAATGCTGTTCTTGTTCCTGTAGCTCCCAGAGAAAGTCCTGTCTGCTTTCAGTGCTCTAGACAGGGCCGGCAGCAAGCCAGGTTGCCGTACGCTCAGGGTTGCTGTGCCCTACAGCAGTGCCTCCACAGCCAAAGATCTGCATCACATAGACCTGCCTCTGGATTCTAAGAACATGGTAAGCTGTGATCTAATGAAGAGTTGAATCATAGCACGCCTATTCCTGCTTTCTCTTTCAAGTAGCAAGGAATGAACACCACGAGCTGGCCTTATCCTCTGGATCCAGTTAAATATGACATTGGAACAAGCTGGAGGACTTGCACTGGCTAAGGTGCATCTCAAGAGCATCTGAATATTTGGAAAACGAAAATTTCGGAAAATGAAACCAAATGCCTCCCAAGTGATATCAAATGCAAGCATGATCACCTGAGAGATCACTGATCATACGTGACAAAAAAGCAGAGAACTATTGGGTCTTACTAAAGTGGGGAAGCTGTCACCCACTGAGCTGAGAGGTCTGTAATAAAACTCATCCCACATTTCAGCAACAGAAATGGTGTAGAATCAAAAGCTCAAAAACTGATTCTTATTAAAAATAAGCCTCAGTGGCAGAAGGTTTTGTTCTGCTCTTAATCCCTGTTAAAAATCCAAGTCTGAAGTCAGTACAGCAGGTCAGAGCCTATCTGGCAGAGCTGGCAACAGGAGACAAAGGCACACTGGGGCTGGGGCTGCAGGCAAGCCTAGAAGCCTCCAGTTGTTGCTGTAATTAGGGAAGAGCAAGGAGAATGAACTTCTGTGCCAGGGCTGCATTCAGCTTGCTGGATATCTTAAGCAAAACGTCTCAGCACACTGCCTACAACTGAGGGATGCTGGCAAACCTCTGCTGGAAGCACCTTCTCAGCAGAAATCTGCATTTATCACAAACGAAGAACTCTCCTGCTTGGGCCACGCTTCTTAAAGGGAACAATGCAGCAGCTTTTCAGATCATGGTCAATTAAGCGTTGGCAAGATTGCACAACTTCATCCAAGCTGCGGATGGCCATAATCAGCAGCAGCTGAAAAGTAGCCAAGAAACATGTGGATTTGTGTTGTAAAGGCTGGGAGAGGCAGTTTTAACCATTGAAGTACATGAATGTAGAAGCAGAGCCACCAGGATTAGCACAGAGACTGTCATCCAGAGGAGTGGTGGTGGCAGGCAAAGGAGAACACTCAGCAGGTCTTCAAAGGTGAAGGCTTTTCCTCATGGAAAGGTATCTCCACAGCTTGTAGGACAGGTTTGTACAAAGATCTGTGGAGGGGGATGTGGGTTATACAGCAGGATCCAGTATGCCTCCCCTCTTCAAACTGGGCTCCAATAGAACTGCAAACCCACATGTAAGTTTTGTTAAATCATGGAATCATAGAATCACTCAGATTGAAGAAGACCTTAAAGATCATTGAGTCCAACCACTACCCAACCATACTGCCCTCACTCTAACAACCATCCAATAAATCATGGCCCTGAGCACCACATCCAAAATGTTTTAAACACATTCAGGGATGGTGACTCTACCACCTCCGTACGGAGCCTACTCCAGTGCTAAACAACCCTTTCTGTCAAGAAGTGTTCCCTGATATCCAATTTAAACTTTCCCTGGTGCAACTTTAGGAAATTTCCCCTCGTCCTGTCACTGTCACCAGTGAGAAGAGCCCAACCCCACTCTCGCTGTGAGCACATTTCAGGTATTGGACTAGAACAATGAGTTCTCCCTTCAGCCTCCTCCCCCAGACCAAACAGCCCCAGTTCCTTCAGTCTCTCCTTGTGGACATATTCTCCAAGGTTCAGAGAGAGTAAGAGAAACATTATGGCTGAGTTCTGTCTTTGCTAGCAGAAATTTTAAAGAAATTTGAGTTCTTTACACAACATTCAGACAAGTGGGTCGGGAATTGGCCTGGCAGGTGGAAGAAAGAGGAAAAAACATGAACACTATGTCAATCAATACATTTCAAGCAAGTCTTTTACTGTAGTGTGAGCAGTCACCTAGGTGAAACTGAGGTCCTGAAGCAGGTTCTTCCCTCTCCCTAAAAGTCACAACCAACCCTTGCTACCTTTCTCAGGCAGAACAAATCATATGGCCTCTCAAACAGTAGTGTGGGAGTCAATCATCCCAAGCCATTATCACTGCAAAGTGATTGCCATCACAGCTGGCTTCAATCAGAGCCACTAATGATCTTCTTGCATCAGCATCATTTGTGTGAGTGGATGACATGTGTCTGCCAAGTTATGTAGTTTGTAGAAATGTAAGGTTTTGTGCATGTATGAAGAAGCTTTATGCAGAACTTGAGTACGGTTCAACAAAACTCTGCTGTAGGTCAGCTATCTCAGAAAAATGAAGCTCTAGAGTGGAGAGCAAAGAACTGAAGGGAAGAAGCTGGGAGTAAAAGCAAACTGGTGGCCTTGGCGCAGGGTCTCTTTCCGGAGTGCAGTATGAGGGTGTTGGTGATAGGATCCCAATCACTGGTGAGGCTTCATCTCGAGTACTGTGTCCAGTTTTGGGCCCCTCACTACAAGGAAGACATTGAGGCCCTGGAGCGGGTCCAGAGAAGGGCAACAAAACTGGTGAGGGGTCTGGAGCACAGGGCTACAAGGAGCAGCTGAGGGAGCTGGGATTGTTCAGTCTGGAGAAGAGGAGGCTCAGAGGAGACCACGTTGCACTCTACAGCTTCCTGAAGTGAGGTTGTGATGAAGAGAGGTTTGGCCTCTTCTCCCAGGCAACAAACAAGACCTGAGGAAATGGCCCAAAGTTGTACCAGAGGAGGTTTAGATTGAATGTAAGGAAAAATTTTTTCTCTCAGAGGGTGGTCAGGCTCTGGAGGTGGCACAGAGGTGGTGGTGGAGTCACCATCCCTGGTAGTGTTCAGGAGGCATCTGGATGAGGAGCTACGAAACAGTGGTTTAGTAGTCTGTGGCAGCAATGGGAATGGGTGGGCGGTTGGACTGGATGACCTTGTAGGTCCTTTCCAACCTTGTGATTCTGTGATTATATGATTCACTGCTAGCTGGGTCACAGTGTATGGGTGAGAATTCTGCTTCTCTTTTCTTTCACCTCAGGTACTTTCATAACGAATTTAGCAGTGTTGTCTGATTTTGAAAATGCATCATTTTAATCAACGTTTCCTTGCTTATCGTAAGAGTGATATTGTAATTACTAGGGTTGTGGTTAGTGGGTGTGGTAGAAAGGGGTTGATGGTTGGGCTTCATGATCTTAGGGGTCTTCCTGATGATTCTTAGAACCAGAAAATATCAAAACAGAGCAATTCTTCCAACTGGACCAGGGGCTCACTGCCGTAGCAACTCACACCCCAAATGGCGTTTGGGTGTTTTCCAGAACAGCCAAATAGGACACCTCTCCTTAACTGCTCAGCTAATTCACGAGTTAATGAGGCAGAAACTCTGTGGAAGGAGCACTTTCTGACAAACAGCATTACCCTTGGCAAGCCTCCGTGTAGTGTAGAGCGTACAGGTCCCATTTCAGGGTGCACGGTACACCTGCTGTGCTCCACAACAAACGGATGGGGCTGCACAGAGACTTGGGCAGATCTGCCTTGCTCCAAGCTCACTGCAAGCACGTTCCACGTATGTGGATGCCCCAGTACAGGGCTGAGGCTGTGCTGTGGTTCCTGGAGCATTTCGCACATGCCAAGCCAAAATCTCATTAACGTGAGTCCCCTGTGGACTCCTGTTCACTTCTCGCATGAATTAGTATCAGACATCACACATGCTTTTTCACAAAAAGCCACCAAAAAGAATACCAAAAAGCAACAGAGTGGAATTAATGATCAGCTTAAACATTGGTTCAAGTGAGTTACCGGCATCCTACTTTGCCTCTGCTGCTGTTTTCCAAATTCTGCAACAAAGGGAACAATGTCCCAAGGCAGCACTTTCTTTCACCACATGGCAGAGAGCTCTAAACAATACACCTGCATGAGGCAGAGTCCTTGGCAGAAGCAACTTAACCCTCTTTGTGTGTCACTGGGTTATCTCCAGCGTGCAAGATTTTAGCTATTTATGTGTATGTGTTTGTGTCTGTGTGTATATATGTGTAAACATACGTGTAGATAGGTCTGGGAAAAGCACACTGCCCAAAATCCTGTGTACCTTCTCGGGTTTCAAGTGCTGTTGCAGCAGCTCCAAGGAATAGGAGCAGGCAGGAGCAGAGAAAATGTTAAGATCATGATTAAATTTTGGAAAATCTAATCTCCGGTTGCACGAAAAGGCAAACTAAGTACCTTGGTTCTTGCCAAACACCATGAATCAGATTTTGGTTTTGCAAAGCTGTACCTAAAACCAGAAGTATTTGAAATATAAATTCCAAAGTTTGAAGTAGGATTAGATAAAATATTCAAATGTAAACCCACATCTAGTTAATGGATAGAGGTCTCCTCCAGTATTTATCTTTCTGCTGCTCCTTCTTTATCACTCCTTGATCCCCAGCTAATCTCTACTTCATAACCGAATGTCTTCTGTGCATATCTTAATCAGCTCTGCCTCCCAGGTCAAAGATCAGGGCATATATTTTGAAAGGGTATTTCAGACTAGAGCAGACACTCAATTGTTGTGGTCACAATATAAATCATTTATGGAGAGAGGATCTTTCTGGCTAGATCTCAGAGATATGCAAATGACAACTTCTGCCTGTTTACAATGCAGTAACCATAAATGGAGATAAAACACGAGAAGTCCGTGTCCCACAGAGGGAGGGGAGAGCCGAGCTCAAAGAATGGATGGCTTGAAAAAGAACAGATAGTTTGCAATAAATATCTAAATGTTTAGGGCAGGTTTTGTGCTTTCGTTCTTTTCACGGCAAAACAATACAAGGAAACCACACGGGAACAGCTGGATCCCAAACATCCCTGCATTCAGAATCTCTGCACCAAGACAGGCACGTGCTGCTGCTCGGGGGCTGCTGGGGGCTTCTAAAGCACGAAGCACAGCGAGCACGGCAGGAGGGCTCAGGGTTGTTCAAAGGGAACCTCTGCTGCTCCTGCCGGGGCGGTTTGCCACGGTGCAATGCTGCTCCCATGGAAGGCAATGGGAGTTTGACTTCAATGGAGCACAGTTCGGTTAATGCTGAATGTTTTGGAAAACACCATTCCCCCTTGCCAGCCTGAATCCTCTGAGATCTTCCCCATCATTAGTTTAATTCAACCATAAATGTTTGGAACAGCAGCCAAGGGATTAAAATGATCAACAAAGCCAATTGTTTTGTTTGTAAATGTGCCTTTGCTTAGTTTTCTGCAATGTAAAAGTTGTTCTGTGAACCTTATTTTGACTCATTTAAACCTCATTTAGTGATCCTGCAGGATAGACAGTATTTGTGATGTCAGTGCCATCTCTTCTGCCTAAAATAACATCCTCTCCTCTCATGAACCTAAGGTATCTTGTCACAGGTTGGGCTGATAGACGCAGTTCTGCTTCAAGGAGCTGTGTGGTGCTTGTATTTCAATAGAGAATTTAAGAAAAAATGGCAGTGTTCTTTTTTTCCGGAGTTTGAAGATGGCCTGGATAGACTGGATCAATGGGCCAAGGTTAACTGTATGAGCTTCAATAGGGTCAAGTGCCAGGTCCTGCATTTTGATCACAACAACCCCAGAGAAGGAGGCTGAGGGGAGACCTCATTTCTCTCTTCCAGTATCTGAAAGATGCTTACAGCGAGAGTGGGGTTGGGCTTTTCTCACTGGTGACAGTGACAGGACAAGGGGAAATTTCCTAAAGTTGCACCAGGGAAAGTTTAAATTGGATATCAGGGAACACTTCTTGACAGAAAGGGTTGTTCAGCACTGGAGTAGGCTCCATACGGAGGTGGTAGAGTCACCATTCCTGAATGTATTTAGAACATTTTGGATGTGGTGCTCAGGGCCATGATTTAGTGGATGGTTGTTCAAGTGAGGGCAGTATGGTTGGGTAGTGGTTGGACTCAATGATCTTAAAGTTCTTTTCCAACATGAGCTATTCTATGATTCTGTGATTCTCTGAAGTTGTTGTAGCTGCTAGAAATGCCTGGAGTCATGTTTTTGGAAAGGTTTATCAGCCAACTTTTGTATTTTAGAATACAATAGGCTAGAAACCTCGCATGTATTTCTGCACTCTGAGAAATAATAAACAAGAAAAAATGCCAGAACTGCCCAAAGTAGCAGCAACTCGTTCTAACCACTCCTCAGTACCTTTCCACTTCATAAAAGCCCCATGATGAACCTCACATCCTTTGCCTCTCTTTGCTCTTTGCCTTGGCTGCATCACACTGGATTAGACAGAGATGCCGTGTCACTCCTCCAGTGAACCTCCTTTTGCTCTGAAAACTAAATTGGAGATTTGTCTCTGAAGTGGGCCAAAAAAATCTCTAAAATCAGCTGTCTGAGAGGTTGACTCTTCCCATTTTGCCTTACCTGTTGCAGCCATTTGATATTCCCCACTCTCTTTGTGATCGATAACTGTGCATTTGTGCACAGGTGATTTTTCCACCTCTCTAGTCACACCGGCTCCTGTACCTCCCATCGAGGTAATGGAAAGCATCCACTGCTTATCTCTGAGCAGCACATTAAACAAAGCAACATAATGAGCTGTGTTTTGTTGAGGGCTCTCCAGGTCCCCCAAATCCTTCTCAAATGTTATTGTTTATAAAATGTTTGATAAAAAATAAATGATGCTTTCAATTTAAACAAAACCTCACACTGTTACCGGTTTTAATAACAGTTTTGACAGATGAGATTTTCATCGTCTGTTTTTTCTTTGTAAAGGCTTCTTCAATAAACTAAAGATGCTTTAAACCAACAGATGTGACTATAAAGTAAGGCTAAGCGTGAGACATCAGGAGCTGAGGTTTGTCAAATGGTACAATATATAAATTAATTCCTAGTTTGAGCTCCCATAGAGAGTTGGAGCATCCCTTTGCCCTCGCTGTGGGCTCCTGAGCAGTTAGCTGGCCTTGCAGAGGTGCTGCACACACAGAGAAATGTACCAAGCCCAAGAAAGCTATGCTTGTGCAATTAAAATGACAGCTGTGTTTTGAGCACTAAATAATGCAATGATTCGTTGAGGGTAAGAAGCTTGGAGCCTTATACCTGATGGGGCTCTTTTCCATTCCTTTGGATTCTCACAGGTTTTTACCATCCAGGATGGGAACCCCAGAACCTGATTTTAAGTGAGAATGTTGAAGCCAGCAGCCCAAGATTCCCCAACCTTTCTTTCAGGTCTAATCTCTGTCTCTTCTCTAGAGTCACCAATGTGTCTAACAGCCAATTCCAGATAATGATAATCCTTCAGTCACAGATAAGTTGTGTTTTATATTTTTTTACCTGAGAAGACTTCAGGATTAGGCTTTCCAGTGATATTCTGTTTGCTCTAAACAACTTATATTTACTGATTTAGAGGGGAGTATGGCTTTGTTAAGTGGGCTTTAAGCAAGGTAACTTTAAAAGCTTGGTTGCTTGCAAACACTGGTACTGCTTGTTTTGAAATGTCTGATTTTGTTATTCTCATGCTTTGAAAACTGGATTAACACGGGGACAGATCTCAGATGGTTCGCACTACCAGCAGGAGTACAACGTAATGATACCTCTTCCCCAAGGTCAACTTTTCTGATTCCTCTATTAATCCATTCCGAAGTGAACTGAACCCGTTCACTCTGGTTCATGGGGAAAAGATCACACTTGATCATGACCGACAGGTCATGCTGCCTCATCCTTCTCTAAGAAATTCCTATAAATGAGGTAGGGTTGTTAGGTTTCTGTATGCTTAGATAAAGTATTTATGTAATACGGCCATTGCTTCGGAAAGATCTCCAAGTTCTACTTTAATACAAAAAATAATCAAGAATTAATAAGACATAATGGGGTCTTGCCTCATGACTGCAGTTCTTAGGTGTTGCTGAATACAAAGCCATGCATAAATGAATTAATAATGACCACGGGGTGATGGTATGTAAATATATCATCTTAGGATAGGAAGAAAAGGGCGGATGAAATGAAAGTCACAGTGTCATAAAAATTAAAAAATAAAATTATTTGGGAGTACTGATTTGATGAGTGGAAATTTAACTAAGACTTTGGGAGAGATATTTTGCAGCTCCTCTGAGACCTCCATTGTCAGATGCAGACGAGGTGCAGCAAGGACGAATTCTCCATCTGAGGGGTCTCAGATATTTATGTAGATTCCTGAGAAGGTACATTATACTTACTTTTATTTGATGTTTCATTACGGAGTCCCAGGGACTCTGCTGGAATAACTCCTCATTGTTACAGTTTTTATATCTCAATATCGCTTCTTCTCAGATACTCTTTTCAAACTCAGAACGCCATTCATTAAATTCTTTCTTCTATGGAGCCATAAATGCAGTAATCTAGATCCTGATAAAGGCTTTAAAGCTATCCCATAGGATACTTGTGGTTGGAGCTGATGGAACATTAGTGTCAAGGAAGCATATTATTTGAGTCTCAATATAATTAATAAACCCTTTCTCTCCCCCACAGGAATGTGCTAAATCTCCAAGTCTTGTTTGTGTTAGGCAAAAGATTTAGTTACCTCTAACTGAAAAGAGGGGGAAAAAAAAGGAGATGAAAAAGGCTTTAAATATTTAACAGTTTAAACCCTACATAAATTGGAGATTTGAATAAAAAATCAGCCCAAGTATATTTGTATGAAACTGGTGAACAGAAGGAATATACATGCTCAGAGGAATAGATTTTATGCCAAACATCAATCAATCCCAGCTTCGAAGCCTATTTATAATACTGTGGGGGTTCTGGACGGTTGCACTTCACACTGTGAAGACCAATCCATGACATTATCTGTTGAACAATTGAAGTCTTTACAAATAATTAAAACTCTGTTTGAAAATGGAGATATTTTCTGCAGCTTTTCTGTCCATGCACCGGATCACAGATATTTGAGAGTGTAAATAATGACTGGTTAATGTCAAGATCCTGCAGCGCGTTTGCCTTGTGGTACAGCTCTGCACTGTGTCTGTCTGTCTGTCTATCTGCTCTTCTGTTGGCATGAACACCTCTGTATTTCCACGTTGGTCTCCCCTCAGTTCTACACAGGGTAACTGAGCGACATTCCAGACCCCAAAGCAAAAGCAAAAACAAAAACAAAAACACAAAAACCCCTATTCCCTGCAATTGCAGCCCCTGTCAAAGAATCGTCAAGGTTGGAAAAGACCTCTAAGCCCCTCAAGTTCAACCATAGGCCCACTGCCCACTGACTGTGCCCCCAAGTGCCACATATCCATGCTTCTTACACTCCTCCAACGATGGGGAATCTACTGCCATGCAGACCCCTCTTTGTCTCCTTGTTGTAGCACAACATTTCTAACCATTTCCATTCAGAGAATCATAGAGTATCCCAAGTTGGAAGAGAATGCAAAAGGATCACTGAGTCCAACTCCCAGCTCCATGCATGACCACCCAAAAATCAGACCATATGTCTGAGAGTGTTGGCCAGACACTTCTTGAACTCTGCCAACTCAGTGCCATGACCAATTCCCTGAGCAGCCATCTCTGTGCCCAGTCAGCCGCTGGAGAAGTTCCCTGTTCCTAATATCCAGCCTGAATCTCCCCTAGATCATAGCAGACACAGTATTGTGGCTCTGCTCCAGAATTTAGGGACTACAGCTATGTGCATATGATAATAGGAGTGCAGTGTGCTCCAGTGTGAGACCCATAGGTCAAACCAAATCATGCCAAGGATCCAACATCTATGCAACACAGATACAAGTATGTGTTAAGTACGTACGTCTATACTAAACCTATCTCCACTATGTCTGGTACGGAGCTGCTGAACAAATGCCCATTAGAGTGTGTTAGTGGTGCTCCTGGATCATGTTTTTACAGAAAACTGTAATGATCTACCTGCCCAATTAATCACATGTGCGTTTCCTGAGGCCACATCCAGCACTGGGTTAAAGGGATTCACATTTTCAGTGAAACTTTCTAGAACTAATTATGTTTTAAGAATATTCTAAATGATTGTAGCATTTTTCTTACTAGTATTTCATACTTTATAACAGCCCCCATCCTCAGACAGAACATCCAGATGTTTTAACTTAAGTCAAGCTATGAAACAGAACAAAAATAAAATCCAGTGAATACTTCCCAGAGAGCTCCACCACATCTGTTCAGAAAACCACAGTACCAGTTCAAAATAATAACAGCAGCCATCATTGTCATGCATGCACAGGATCAAAATAAAAACAAACATGGTTTGGTGTAGGAACAGAAAAGCTGAGATTGTGCCTGGGAACGCAACTGCTCCCTGTTGGGCTGGGGAAAGATGTGCTTGAGCATGGCCCCAGTGGGCTGAAGCCTGGCCCAGCACGGTGAAGGAACTCCTGTTTTTCATGTCTACATTGAAGCAGAACCCTGGGGAGGGAGCAAACGCTCACCCTCAGGCCACACAGCACAACGGCCTTGTGCGACTGAGTCTCAGCGATGTGCATGGAGTGAAGGAGCTTTGAACACTCGGTCCCTGGAAGCACGACAGAGAGACCATCCTTCTCGGAGCTGTTCCCAGCGCACACGGGAACAGAGAGGGCATACAAATCCCAGGGAGACAGTGCATGCCATTGACCTTACAGGACCCCCACTGCCCTCCTCCTGGCCACATCCCTGCTGTGATCAGCGGAGCAGCAGGGGGAGCTCAGACATCCCGGTCGGCTCTCCAAATGTCAGTCCTTGAGACTTTTGGAGCAATTAAACCAAATTTAGCGGGAATCAATCACGACGACACGCGGGTGTGGAATAATGAAGATGGATGTTGTTTAAGCTCTTCGAGGAGTCCCTGCCTGAGACAGATATCATCCTGAGCAGTATGAGATTATCCAAGTGACCTTAGAAGTGCTCAGGCGCCCACATCAGCAGAGAGATGGGAGGGAGTGGTGCTGATGCGTGTCTCCTCTGCCCCCGGTTCTGTCCCCTTCTTTTCAGGGTTCCAAGGGGAGCATTCCTCCCTGCATCCCTCCCATCCTTCCCTGATGGAAATAAATCTTTGTTACTTTGAGAGTGAAAATGCATCTTTAAAAGTCCCCCCAGATGTGGGACCAATTGATTCAGTTTGACTGAAGGTTCCTGAATCTGAGGTCTGTGTTGGGCTGGCTGTGCGTTCCTGTTTCCTCATCCGTGCCTTCCAGAGGAAGCAGGTGGGTTTAAAGCCCTCTAAAGACACCAAAGAGGTTCTTTACAAAATGATTTGCAAAGCAAAAATGAACAAAGAAGATTATTATTATTTCTTTTTTTCCCAGGGATTTTTTGAGCGTCTGAAGCACAATAAATAATCATACAAATGGCGCAAAGCAAAAGCAAAGGCATTAGGCAATGTCAGCACTCTGCACACAGCCCCACACTGCCTGCTGCTGTGTCTTCACATCCCCATGGCACCATGTGCACCTCTGGACCCAGCAGGTCCTTCTGTCCTGTGGACACCAGTGTCAACACCTTACATCCCTGTGGACTTCAGTAACTCAGGTCTGGGTGTAAAGCTTGTGATCTGGGCAGGAAGGAAGAAAATGTGGCGTTCATCTTTTCTGTATGTACAGGACAAAAAAGAAGTGATGTTTAAGAATGCTGGATCTGTGCCTTCCACCTCCAGGAAAATGTGTACAGCATCAAGACTCAAGTTGGCACGTCCTTTCTTCCTGACCCACATGTAGCTTTGGCATAGAGAATATGCAACCCTACCCTGAGAGCTGGAGTCCTCCATCTAGACAAATCTTTGAAGTTGAGTTTTGCTCCAGAAACCCTTCATAATTTTCACTGTGATAGAAAAAGGAACGTGGTGGGAGCAGCCAGAATCCAGGTCAGGTCTCGTGGCTGAACCCAGGACTTCCTTCCCTTGAACCCCCCCCCAGCCCTGGGCTTGCTTCCCTCAGGGCCGTTGGCAGGCTGCTCAGGTTCTGGTTTTTGGTGCACGTTGCACGGGAGGCGGTTGTTTTGTCTTGAGCTAGAACAAATGTGGCATGAAGTCAGATTGATTTCTGTGATTTTGCTGTTGCAGTGGGAAAAGAGGAAGCTGGCTCCTTCCTTGTAAGAAATGCTGATGATCTTTCATAATTTCTACTATGACATTTGATGTTACGGTGATGAGTGCCATAGAGATACATACGATAATGGTTACAATCATGCACATGTGTCTGGAGAGTGTAATAGGTATATTCAATAAACAGAAAAATAAACGTGTTGAGGAATGACTTCTAATATCAATTTCCAGTTTTAGAAATCAAAGTCCCAGATCCAACCAGGGATTAAAGAGCCAAAGCAGGACTTTAAATGGACAGATGCCTAAATCCAAAACCATAATCCTCAACCCTCCCACTCGGCCACTGCTTTCCATGCAGGAAACAGTGTGGTGACTCAGCGTGGGAGCTCTCATGGGGCTCTGCCACCAAAATTACCCAGCAGCGAGGTGCTGATGGTGCACCCAGCCTCGCTCAGTAGCTGGCACTGCTGGGGGCACCCAGGATGGGTGAATAGAGGCACTCTGAGATGAATGGATGGAGGCATGCTGGGGTGGGCGGATGAGGGCACCCAGGATGGATGGAGCCCACCAGAATGGATAAGAATACCCTGGGGTGGATGTGGACTTCCAGGTGGATGGGGGCACCCAGCATGTATAGAGTGTGACAGAATGGGTGTGTGCATATCCTGGGTTGGATAAATGGGAACACCTGGGGATGGATGGGCATACCCCAGTATGGATGGATGGATGGATAGATAGATAGATGGATGGATATATGGGGGCACCCCAGGATGAATCAATGGGTGAATGGGGGCACCTAGGGGCTGGCTGCCGCCTCTTCTGCTCTGGCTCTCCTGTATTCTGCGGGTGCCTGTGAGCAGAACTGCGTGTATCTTCACGTGCTGAAACACAGCTCTCCTGCAGCTGAAAGCAAACACACAAACGTGCCACCACATCTGCAATTTAGCGGTAAGTAATTGGAGGCCTCTTGTAAAAGCCAGTTAATAATGATAAGTAACAGCCACGACTCACCTCCACGCTGCTGGAGCTGCGCAGCGATGTAATGCCGCGGCGAGCAGCGGAATTACTCCAGGACAGAAGTAGGGTAATGCTCTGCTGAATGAGTCACATCACATTCCTTCTGAATGGAATACAAACAAAGTATCACTTCATGGACCTCTCAGGAAAGTCCGACAGCTGTTTTAAATCAGAGTAACCCCACTGGCTTCAGTGGATCTGCTGCAATTTATAGCAGCTGGGAATCTGGCCCTGCGTTCCCCAGATAGGTACTAGATTTTACCATTAGCAGTTTAATCCTGTAAGTAGGGATTTATTGCAGAAAGGAAAACATGAATAACTGTGAACAAAATGAGCAGCGCTGTGTTTTGAAAAGAGTAAAAGAATATCATTAGGCGGCGCATAATAACTCTCAAGAAACAAAATTAATATAACAAAGCTGCAACAGCCACGCACCGGGGTTATTTGGCCTCCTGAGCTGTGGGATTTAGCTTTTCCAAAAACCCTTGGCCCTCGACTGAAGTGCTGCTAAGACGGAAGGCAATGTGTCTCCTCCCCGCTACACAGCCTATTGATTTTATAAGTCATCAATGTATATTGTCTGTCTATACTATTAACGGGACAAGCAGGAGGTGCACACAGTCATTTGACTGCATAAGCCAGTTGTCCCATGCTGTGCCCTATGGGAAGCCACTGATTCTTACACTTGGAGCAGGGACAATGCAACTTAATCAGACTGACAGGAAACAGGCAGCAATTACAGTGTGCAGCTACATCTGCTGGGTTCCACTTCACTGAAGGAAGAGTTATCTCAATTTTAATGTACATCCCTTTTTCATGTTTCATTTAACCTCTGCTGTATTATTAAACACATTAAAATATAATGACAGTCGTTAAAAAAGAAAAAGAGAACATTTTGGAAATTTTGGACTCTCCCCCTTTATCTGTAATTTAACGGTACCGGTTTTACTTTCCTGTAACATTCTGCAACGGTGGAAGTCTAATTCAATATATAGCTGAGTTAACTTCAGATTGCGAGTGCAGACCCAGTTCCACCTTCTGCATAGTCAAGTGGCAAAATACCTCTGGATTCCCTGTGAGCAAGACGTGACCTGCTGGCTCTGCACCTTATAAATGTAGACAGCCCTTGGGGATGAAACCTTCACCAAACATTGCTCGTTTTCCTAATTTCTTTTGCCAACCTTGAGAGGCTCTTATTGCTAGTGCTTATATATGGGCAAAGGAATGACTTGCAGTTGTTGAGTGTATCTGGGACACCCTGGAGGTACTCAGGAAACACGTAGATGTGGCAAAGGGGGGCACAGTTAGTGGGCACGGTGGGGGTGGGCTGGACTGAACTTGGGGATCATGGAGGTCTTCTTCAACTCTAATGACCCTATGAGTTGGCATGGTGAGGAGGGTTGGATTCGATGATCTTAGAGGGCCTTCTCCATCTTTGGTGATTCTGTGATTCTATTTAGGGACATGGTTGTTAGGCATGTTGTGGTGGGTTGGGGTTGGACTTGGTGATCCCAGAGGTCTTTTCCAGCATTAATGTTTCTGCAATCGTATGGTTCTATGCACAAGCATGGTGGTTTGTATGGAGAAAATGGGATTTCCATGCTAAGTTTATCTGTGTAGAAAAGAACAAAACAAATTAGTATGATGATGCCATTGCACTAATTATTACTACTTAGTAATAATCCTGGAACTGGATGAGAATAATCCCACAGGAGCATATTGTTATAATTTGTTTAATACTTTGTGCACTGAGGGAGGAAGATGAGTTGTGCATTGCTAATCAGATTCCCAATCAATTAAATCTATACCAAATTGAAAAGAAATACAGCGATTTACTTCACTGAAGGATCTCACCCTCTGTTCTGCAGATGCTTTTAGCACGTCCCTCCACTGCAGAGACTGTGCAGATCCTCAAGACCACACTGCACACAGATCACCACTCAGGTAACTCTGAGCAGCAGCATCAGTTCATCTCATGCGGACAAACTTCCTTGCTGTGAAGAAGGGAAGCTTTGTGGCAGCTATCACTATGAGAAGTCAGCATGGCTGCAAATGAAGCTCTAACAAAAGCTGCAGCCAAGAGTGCAAAGGCATAAACGTCTCCATGGTTGCTGCCCTCGGTGGAGATGGAATGGTGACGAAACACTCTGTTATGTTCTTGGGTGGCAGCAGTGCAGTTAAAACAAGGAAGCCATGGGTTTGAAAGTTTCATGAAGCACAGTGCTCCAGAGTGGTGCCTTCGTGGCATGTAGGATGCCTTTGGTGTCATTCAGATGCCTTGTAATTATCAGACTGATTTCACGTTCTGGCAAGCAGCATGATGGCACAGACACATTGGAGGCAAGCTTGGGCACGGAGCACAGTTAGAGTGCCTGTATCAAGAGCCTTTAGCAGTGCAGTAAGAGGGCTGTTTGACCACCAGATACCTCTGAGATCTGCTCTTGTGACAACCCCGGAGACTGGAACACCCCAACCATGATGACATATGGCAGCTCTTTATCCCTGAGATCAGCTCCCATGCCCAGGCCAGGTGCATCCATTCTGCATGCCCAGTGAAACAACTGAGATGAAACTGACCAGCTCAGGAACCCATGCTCCACATCTGGAAAAGCCCTGCTAACATCTGCAGAAGGCTGCATGTGAACCTGAGTGCATTTCTATGTCAGAGGCAGCTTGGGCTCTACCTTATAGGACACGAGGTAGTGTTGTGCCAGGGGGAGATTCACACTGGATACGAGGAACAATTTATTCTCCCGAAGAACAGTGCTGCACTGGCACAGGCTGCACAGGGAGTGGTGGAGTCACCATCCCTGGAGAACTGTGGGGATTTGATATCTGAGACATATTCCGTGGGCATGGTGCGGGTGGGTTGGTGTTGGGCTTGATGATTTTGGAGGTCTTTTCCAAACCTTATTGATTCTGTGATCCATCTCCCGTCTGATTGCTCACAGAGGGAGGGAGGAAAAGAGAGAGGATGCTGAAGGCAGTGAGAACTTGTTCTGTTCTGCTGGGCCAGACAGTGCTCCCACAGCCTGGGGCAGCATCTTCCAGGCCCCAGGAGGCCACCCCATTGCAGTTGTACCAATCTATGATGATATGATAGACGGTAATGAGGAGCAGCAGACGCCCACCACTTGGGACAGCTCATCAGCAGCGCTGCCTTGTCAGCTGCACCAAAAAGGTTATTTAGTTCAGGAAGCGCAGGGTCACAGCCCTCTTCCCATCACAGCCCATGCAGACGGCGTAACTCATCCATCTGCAACGCTTCACAACTGCTTGAACAGCCCACCGGTATTGCTGACATCTTCCCACAGCGGCTGTACCTTGGGAGTTTTGCACAGTTAAATTCAGGAGGGTGCTTCCTGACAGCTCACCTGCTGTTGGAGAAGCTGCTTTAAACTTCAAGAAAAAAACAAAACACGTTCAGAGCTGAATGGGGATCAAGCCCATTAGGTCCTGCACTGGGAGAGTCCCTTCCTTGTCGAAAATGAGTGTACTGCTCTAATATCTTAGGAACTTGCCTGCGTACCCTGGCTGCAGAAGTGTTTCTATGGCTTATCATGTTCCAAAGCTGTGTAATGTAGCAGGGGTAAAGCCCAGCACTCCCAGGGCCGGGGCTGTGCTCAGGATCTCAGAGCTCTGGCTGTGCAGTGCTGTTGCTGACACCTCTCCATATACAGCTCCAACACTGGGCAGTGCTCTCTGGAGCACTCAGGGCTCAGCAGCAGGTGAGATGCTGCAGCTGCATGGCTGTACTTCTCCCCTTTGTTGTGGAATCGGAGCGTGCCAGCACTCAGCACTGAGGATGACAGTTCTTTAGCTTGAAACCAACTTTTCTGACTCAGTTTACATGTGAGCTTCCAGTCCATTTCCCCCCGCTCTGTTTCACTGTTGCATTTTGCTTGTAGCTTGGCACAACCAAAGTTTCCCAGTAATTTTATTTCTGATTTTGGAGGCAGGTTTGTTCCTCTCCTTTGGAAGGCAGGAACCTTTGCGTGCACTGTGAAGCACAACGACACCCCCGGCTTTATTACAGCTCACTTGGAGATTATTGCAGCTCCTAACAGTCCTAGCTGGGTTACTAATAAAGTCCGACCATTAAAAATCAGATCCATTCTACCTCTTCAAATTAAGGGCATGGCATCTGAGAGGGAGAAATAATTACCCATTCCTGGGCAGCCACAACCTACAGAACTGCTACCTGAAACTCATGCCTGCAGCCTCATTACACACCTAATTAAGGATCACTGGTTTACAAGTGCCAATCTGAAACTGGTTTGTCTAACATAAATTGGAAGCATTAGACCAAGGTGGTACTTTTAAGCCGCAACGTAAAGAAAATATATGAAAGCAACTACTCCTCCTGGAGAACAATGAAGGAACCAACCAGAGGGGTAATCAGCTTTTGAGGAGCCTTTAATCTAATGAGGACATCTTAAGTGAAGTTGCCTGAAAAAAAGGTGATGTGCAATTGCCAAACTCCCACCCGTATTCAGAGGATTCCTCTGAAGCACTGTGCGTTAATTGGAAGGAAGTTGGAAAGCTTTCTATCAGGATCCGATAATAAGCTTCATTAATAAGGGGTATGGCGGTGTATTGCATATTAATAAAAAGGCAGCCTAAGATAATTAAAGGGTGAGTTGATTGAGAAATATATGTCTATATGATGTGGCAAAAAATCCTAGCCTGGCACTATCTGATATCCACGTCCTTATCAAAAAATAGCAGACAAGGGAGCACGCACCAATGGGAGATATAAGGCAGTACTGTAGCTGAGGCTGGAGCTGGGAAATGGAAGCAAGCTTCCTGCACAGACAGAGGGAGTGCTCCTGTGTGTGAGACTTTGTGAGTGCTGGGCCCAGGGACATTGTCTGCATGGGACAAATATCCCCAAAATGTGAATAGTAATGCTGCTCAACTCTGCAGGCATGACTGAAGGAATCATTCTGTTGAACGAGCCCTAAGATTAGATATGAATTATTCCATTTTCATTTCATTTAGTTTGATTTTCTTTCTATTTCCTATTTTCTAAATTAAATAAACCTCGCTTGATTTAAGATAATTTTCCTTTGCTGACTATTACTTAGGGATAAGCGTCGTGAAGCCATTTCATGAGAGGAGGAAAACAAAACAGAGGGGTTAGAGAAGCAGAAGTAAAGCAGATACCCACATTCAGTACACGGTGAAAAGCGAGCTGTGGGAAATCCTTGGAGATTCTGGACTGTGCAGAAATGGGGAGGTATTCAAGGTGCTAGGAGAGCATGTCCGAGAGACAATGTGCACAGCCCAAGTGTGCTACCACTTGCTCTGATATTCTATTTCTCTACTTCTATCACCTCTGTCACATTGCATCACTCTATGTATGTAAGGCAACCCATTTTCCTGCCCTCAAATAAGTAATGGAACTGTTTCTTATTTCTGTCTGGTACTCAGAGGAGATGTTTCTGCTTCCGCGGATGCTCTATGTGAGTGGGTGATGCAGAGTGCCTTACACCAATGAGTGAGAGGCCTGGAAGAGACCAGAGGTTGTCAGCATGGAGTGTGAATGGCCATGTCTGTGGTAGTCTGCAGCTGCAGGTGCTCAAGTCCTGGTTGGATGGGGCCTTGGGCAACCTCGGGGTTGCCAACCTAGATCTGTTCCAAGTCTCTTCCAACTGAAACCATTCTATGCTCTATGATATGTTTATGTGGAAATAAAGGAGAAAGGAATGGTCTTTGTTGGTGGGCTCACAGGAGGCACAGTCTTCCTTCAAGAGGAGGTATCTGCAACCCTAACAGGTTATACAGCTTTGAGAAATCAGCTGGGTTTGGCCAGTGCCACAGAACTGTCAGTGGTTCCAAAGACACTGCTGAGCTCCCTTTGCTTATCCTACTCTTGAAAATTTCATAAGTTGAGCTACTCTTGTATTTACAGATAGTGCAGCATGAGGGACCCATAATGGGTACAGAGTTGGATAATGTACCTTCTTTCTCGGGGATTATGTGAAGAGATTATGGGCTTCGGGAATGTAACTGCCTTGTTTTATTTCTACTTTATATTGCCATTGCATCTGGAAATCAGAGAATTTGAGTTTGGAAATAAGAGAGGGAGAGCGAAGGGAACAATGGAGAGAGAAGGAAGGCAAGAAAAAGGAGAGATCAGGACAGGTTGAGTTGGACATATTCAAGAACAGGGCTTTCACCAAAACTGTCATCACGTGAAAGCCAAATGCCACACTGCTGCCGATGCTTCTGTTCCATTTCACTGTGTGCAGAGGGATGTACAGCGTGGCATCTTCCTGACATTGTTCCCCCGACCCAAGAACACTTTTAGCAGATGAATGCCAACCATCTCTACTGTAAAGCAAATTGTTTGGGATTTACCTGGAACACCAGTGCCCACCCTGTAATTTGTAACTGCTGTTTGCAGTGACAGAAACTCTTAATCACACTGCAGGCTTGAGCTGTGCCTTAGACTCGTTAAAGGCAGCAGATCTTTTTGGACAAGGCACTAGAATCAGCCAACCACATCGCAGGCAATCGGCTCCCATCAATGCTTTGCTATGGGACAGATATCCTCCACATGAGCAGCATCCCTGGCACTGGGCACTACACAGCAGTGCCTGCAGTGCTCCATCTCCAAAGAGCAGCCAGAGCAAAGCATAGGGAAAAAAATAATGATAATAATAACCAGAAAACAAGAACGAAAACAGACAATACAAAGCCACCAACAAAAAAACAGGCAAAAATCAGTAACAAATACAATGAAATACAAGAAAAAGAACCATCACAAAATCAATCAACACAAAGAGAAATGGAAGTGCTGAAACAATCACTTCTCCTTTACATGTTTATTTTGCAGTTTGACACATGCAATAAATTGCAACAGTTCCCAAATAACCACTGAAGTTCCAATGATGCACACACATCTATAATCTCAGTTAGCTGCTTGCTGGCATGCTTCGGGAATGCCACTGTGTCCTCCAGCGTAATTCTGTATCAATGACTTTTCCAAATAAATCTCGTTGCTGGTTTATATTAATGAACTGTCACAGTTCCCATTGTTTTCCCATGGTCTTGCAGCTGCATTCTTTCACAGGTGCTTGGCAAATTAAAATGATGCTGGTTTGGGGTTTCAGGCTGATACAAAATCACTCCTTCAGCAGATTGTTAGGGAGTTATTCATGCACAAAACACATCCTCACTGCAGACACCCTGCCTTTCTCCTTATCCTCCTCTTTCTTCACTGACCTTTCACTTTTCTCATGCTTCCCGGCGTTGAAATAAAAAGCAAGATTGCTTCTTGATTCTGCTTCGAGAATGACTCAATTGGCAGTAATAAGGCTGGGGAGGAGGGCATGGCTCTGCTTCATTATCCTGGTGTAAGTAGAAGTGCTCCTGATGGAAGCTGCTGCAGTGATGTGCTGTATGGGCACAGCATGGATGGTATAACCAGGGTAGTCTGGTTGGAAATCTGGTTAATCTGTAAAAATAGAGCAGTAAGAGCAGCAATGATTGTTTCATTTCTAAACGATGTTTGTTTAATTCCTAAACACAAACCAAATAGAAATCTCAGAGCATCAGCGATACCTACAGCAGAGCTGTGCCCCTGGGGGCAGTGGGTGATGAAGATGTGACACTCAGTGCTCCCTCTGCTTGGACCCAGATGGACTTCTCAGGTGCCTCCATTTGTGAATGCAGCATTCCCATGAGGGTTTCACTGGTATGCAGGGGCTTTGTAGAGTGACACTGCCTGCCTTTGGGTGGCTGCACACAAGAGCCAGCCCTGGTGTTCTGAGCTGGGGCACCTTCTGCTGTTGACTCTCACATAGTCACAGGGTATCAGCTCCTCCACCTCCACACCTGACCTGTGACGACCTGGACCTCCTCACTGCTGCACCTTCCTCCACCCAGAAGCAGGGAATTGCATGCGGGCATGCAGGATGAGATGCTGAATGTTTGCCAGCAGGTTAAAGGCCTCATGAAGCCATCCAGTAGGGCATCGTTGCTTTTATTTAAATATTTCACTTGTGACTCAGCATTAACAATAACAATGTGAACATTTAATATGCAAGAACCTATTCATCTGCACTAGCCAGATGTAGTTTTGCTTTGTGTTTCCTGCCTCCAGTGCTTTTTTTTTCTTTTTTCTTTTTTTTTTTTAACTAATCCCTCATTTCTTTTCAGCCTTTTAAGCTCTCTCTCTTGTTTTACAGACAACACAATCAATGTGTCTGAACAAGGCCCTAGAGTTCCTGCTGGGGAACAGGAGGTTATTATATTTTAGGGATAACTTGATGCGTTTCCACTACTCCTTCTAAACCCATTTTAAGATATTTAATTATATTGAATGCATATTAAGCAGCCAAAGAATGTTGCGCTGGAGATGCTGTGGGCTGCTGCTGCTGAGTTCTGTGTTTGCATGGTTCAGCTCTGCTGATGGAGCAGAGGGTGCAGGGAGTGTTTCTGCCCATCACCCTCATTCAGTACCACGAGGAGGAGGTGGCTGAGTCTGGGTGGAAGTTACCAGCACTGCTTAGCTGTGCTTCCTCTATGTCTCAAGTTCCAGTGCTACTAAAGTTGCAGGCTCCTGATGAGGACAACACATTAAGGTAATTTACTTAGACCTGTGGGCTTTTCACCTTGTGCTGCAGGCCCCATTGTCCAGCATACCACAGGCTATCCCTACCATTCAGCTGCCCCCAGGTCCCAGCTCCTGGGTAGGATCACAAAAGCATTGGGAGATGTGGGAAGAACAGTTCAACCCATGGTTTTTCAAGTGGAGTTATGGCAGAAAAATGAAGAATGTTTTATTTTATTTTTCTGGAAGAGCAGCTCACACTAAACCCCCCACATCCTGATCCTGCTGGCTGTGATAGCAAGAGCTCTTAGCCAGCTGCATGCCTGGAGTTCAAACACAGCTCATCCTTCACCCTGCTTCTTCAAAAGGCGGTGCTGAAAAGTGCTGTGCTTGCTGCTCTGCTGATCACCGAGAGCTGATCTCTTTCGAATGGATCAACAGAGCTGTTTTTTTCTTATGGGCTTCACCTGAAGCAAATTTAAACTAATCCTGGCCTGCAGCTATGAATATCTCCCCACACTGCTCTGCTCATGCAATGCAAACTCTCTTGCTCTCATTCCGCCTCCCAAACTTACCAGGTCTGTGCATGAGAAAGTTCAGCCTCGTGTGCGATGCTAATTACCCCTGCAAAAAAATTTAGAGTAGGCTTCAACCTTAAATAGTACTGCTCTTTTTGTAAGATTCCAGTTTCATATCATCTGTATCACATCAGCTATCCTGTCTAGTTTGTTCTTAAAAAAGAATGAGAGAATCACAGAGTCATAGAATCACTTAGGTTGGAAAAGACCTTAAAGAACATCGAGTCAAGCCATCACTGAGCAATACTGTCCTCACTCTGACAGTTCTCTGTTAAATCATGGGCCCTGAGCACCACATCTAAATGGTTTTAAACACATCCAGGGATGATGACTCCACCACCTCCCTACGGAGCCTATTCCAGTGCTGAACAACCCTTTCTGCCAAGAACTGTTTCCTGATATCCAACCTAAACTTACCCTGGTGCAACTTAAGGCCATTTCCCCTCATCCTGTCACTGTCACCAGTGTGAAGAACCCAACCCCGCTCTCGCTGTAAGCACCTTTCAGGTACTGGAAGAGAGCAACAAGGTCTCCCTTCAGTCTCCTCCCCAGACTAAACAATCCCAGTTCCTTCAGTATCTTCTCGTAGGCCATATTCTCCAAGCCTTTCACATCTTTGTTGCCCTTCTTTGGACCTGCTCGAGCACCTCCATGTCCTTTCTGGACTGAGGTGCCCAACACTGAATACAGTACTCGAGGTGAGGCCTCACCAGTGCCGAGTACACGGGCAGGGTGACTTCCCTAGTGCTGCTCACCACACCATTCCTGATCCAGGCCAGGATGCCATTGACCTTCTGGGCCACCTGGGCACACTGCTGGCTCATATTCAGCCCACTGTCCATCAGCACACCAAGACCCCTTTCCATCAGGCAGCTTTCCAGCCACTACTCCCCAAGCCAATTTTGTTGCCTGGGGTTGTTGTGACCAACAATCATTTAAAAGAAACACCATAACAGTACAATATTATTGCAATCAGCACAGGAAATGATTTCAGGTGGTTGAGGTTTAAAATTTGACCTTTTTCTAGAATTAAAAACATTTAACATATCCAAAACCTGGTTCCCCACCTCTATGACAGTCTTTTCTTGCTATTGTCCCCAAAACCTTTTCTCATTAGAAGATCTGCCCAGTTAAGGATGGAAAATGTCTTTGGAATTGGATCCCATTTTTTATAAAAATATCTCTGAGCTCTTTAGGAATTATCGCTTCAAATAATGTTTTCATTGGATTTAAGCACTGCCCTGTGATGTTGTCATCCCTCAGAAGGCTCGCTACTGACCAGTGCAGCAGTGACAGGACACGGGGCGCTCCGTCTCTTTCTCACCAGCTGCTCACTGCATATGACAAGTCACTAACCTTACGCATATGAAGGCATTCTGTTCTACTTCAGGCAGATAACTGCATCCCTGCAGGATCATCACCCATCCATCTCAGGGTATATCAGAGCCGAACCTCTCTCCATCCTGCTGTGAGCTGAGCGGCAGCGGAGTTACCAAAGTGCAGGAAATGACCCCTAGAGTTTAACTAGATAAGAAAACCCAGAGGATATAACAGTAACACACTTGGGTTTGATTTTGTGCCATTCAGCAGAAATGTTTCTTCCTGGGCTTTACTGTGCTGTGCAAACTCATCTCTTCCCTTTCTCCCAGGGTGAGGCATTGTGTCTGCTCAGGGCCTCTTTGCCGGAGTCCCTTTGATGTCTTCTGCAGTTCCTCTCCGCCAGAGGAAGTTTGTCCCTTGAACTTCCTCATGCTGGACATTGGGTTGGAAGGCACGGCACAGGATTCGGTCATGAGCGAGGTGCTAAAAGTAAACAGATGTCAGAAAAAAAAAAAAAAAGTCCTGCAGATTAGATCACTGAATTTTGGATTTGTTTCGTTTGGAGCTGCAGCTGGCAAGTTATTAAGAACAGAAATCAGGACTTGTATTTTCTTTCACTTATCTTACATTGAACCTGAGGAAACTTGCTTGGGTTCATCACAAAATCGGGTGGTGACAAAGCCAGCAGTCAGTCACCTTCATATCCTCCCATTCAGAGGCTGTCCACCATCATCAGGCCATGAGCTGGGCATGTAGGACCCCCTGGCACTCGGGGGAGATCTGCAGGTGCAGGGTGGCCCAACAGAGGTGCATGCAGCAGGGTGAGTGGTGGCACATCCCTCGCTCCTGAACACCCACGTGCAGACAGCCTGAAGTTAGACATCTGAGTCAAGAGTAAATCTTTCCTGCGGCAATAAGAAGCACTTCATCGGGGTCCAAGACCAACAGAGGTTTGATACTGAAAAACTCGTGCTGCTATGAGTTTTCTGCTCTTTGTATTTCTGTTTCCTTTCCAAAATCGTGAAGATGAAAGTTAAGCTGTTCCTAGGTCTGCACAGTAATTACATGGTGGAATATAAACCAGCTGCCCTTATAACTTGTGAATAAAAATAACAACAGAGCTGGGGAATTCAGATCTCACAGTTGAGCAGGAGCCTTCCCACTATTCCTGTCATGACTCCACTCTCTCAACAGAAATGTGGTGGTTTATGAATTGATTTGCCTGAAGATTGTGTTCTTACTCATTGTTCTGATCACTTGTTGAATGATACCAGCTTGATGCACTGCTTTTAAAATTGAATCTATAATTGGCCTACTCTTCCGGAGCGGGGTACTTCTCCAGATAAGCTACACCGTCAGTTTCCATTGTTAGATGCTGTACCTCAAAACCTCAGAACTAGGTTGAGGGGTGGATGGAAATAATATTTTTGCAAATATAAAGCAGAAGGTACCAGACTGACTGTTTCTTGGCAGAGGAGATGTAAGTGACTGCCTGTGCCCACACAGGAGGCTGGGAACCAGTGACAGGGCTGGCTTCTAACGAGAGCGGCTCTGCTCTCAGTTGATGAAGGAAGCTCATGTCTGCCTGATGGGAGACCACAAAATCAGTGCATGATCTGGGCTGAGATTAAAGCAGGTTATTTTAGATAAAACGAACCGTAATTTTGGGGGATGATATCAATCAAAAAGATTATTCCAGTTCCTCTGCCAGAAGCGTAGTGTAGCTCTGAGATTAGCCCTTCCCTTGGTGGTTTCCATGCCCATTGTGCCAAGGGTTCAAAGTATCCATCACTGCCCCTTCCTAACTGCTGAGTGTATCCTCCATTCTTCTACTTCTCCACTGATTACAGAAGATTTGTAGGAAGAGAGGACTGCCATTCCCTTCTCTGGTCTTTACACACCAGTACTGCTACAAATCCGGAAATCTCCATGGGAACACGACCTTGTTTCATTCTTCACCATCACCGACAGAAGTGGCATATCTTCCCCAGTTCCTGGAGGAACGGCAGAAGTGTGTCTGCCTTCACCTCGTGGCCACGCACCACATGTGGCCCAGATCCACCCAAAGAACTGTCCTTAGGAAGCAGATAGCTGCATGCATTGTGAGCCTTGAATTACTTCCTCCATCTTCTACCAAAGGATATGGAGTTAAACAATGCGACATAAACTCGAATGTCCTTGATCTGCTAATTTTCCTTTTGAAGCTGGAACTCTGGAGATCCAAAGCTACAAACTTTTCTTCACACATATGGTGACGAGGACTCTACTTTCCTGCTATGCAACAGCCTCAGAGAAGGATACCCTACAGTCCCTGTAGCACACTGGGACCATAGACCAATGCAATCAGTTCTAATTAATAGAAATTTCAGTCATCTGTGAACTTATACATGGGAAGAGGTCAGCAGAAGAAGGCAATGTACCAGACCTTCCTTTCCATTGTTAATACTTTTGGAATTCATTAACAGCAAAAGAAACAATTATGTGGTCAATTATTTCACTGCTTCCTCTTACAACGATAGAAGTACAAAATGAACTTCTTTTATATGATATGCTGCATTCGATCTGAGAGTGCTGTGATGTTTGCAATTGCTCTCGTGTCCAAGATTACTTAGCACAGATAAAATAGTCACCTTGGAATATTACAAAATAAATTAATAAATAAAATCACCCGTGAAACAAAGCACAAAAAATATAATTCTCTATTTACATAAATTTTATTCCTGACTATTATAATGAAGGACACATAGAGAAGTCGGCGCACTTTCAGTATTGCTGTACTCATGCCTTTGTGTTTTTTTTGGCATGACTGTTCAAAACTCTGCTGAACAACTGAAAGAACAGCCAATAGTTCAGCAGACCGCTTTATTTTAAACCAGACATTTAATCGTTATGCTTTATATACTTCAGAACACTAAACACAATTGGAAGCAGCTTCAAAAAAAAAAAAAAAAGTACGGGATTTTAGAATGTGGATTTTTCTCAGCACTTCTGGGGATGAGTTTTGCAGAGGTGCACAGGTCCTTAGGAGTCTACATCCAGAAATAAGGCAGTGAAAGCAGAGCTGCTGAGATTCCTGAGTGCCTTTGTACAACGCATTGCCAGTAATTTAGAGCAGTATTAGTCTGAAAAGAAAGAACATTTATATGAAATGTAAATAATTTGTCCATTAATAATGATATGTCTTATGTGAACAGTGATTGAGCATATATATAGGCATATATATGTATGCCTTGTGTATCTGGTAATGTCATGTGTATTCCACTTTTCATCATGCTTAACTTTACATACACCATTCAGTGGGGATCTCAGGAAAATAATGCTTTTGTATGAAGCAAAACTAGGAACAGAATTCACAGACTGAACGCTCACTGAGGAAATAGAGAATAAAATGCTAATTGCAGAGAGACTCACAGCACGGCCTCTGAGAAAGCAATGTCTGCACTTCCAAGTCCTAAAACCAGGGATAAATCATAGAATCATAGAATCACAAGGTTGGAAAGGACCTACAAGATCATCCAGTCCAGCTGTCCACCCATTCCCATTGCTGCCACAAGCTGCTAAACTATATCTCGTAGCTCCTCATCCAGACACCTCTTGAACACTGTCAGGGATGGTGACCCCACCACCTCCCTGTGCAGGCCATCCCAGTGCCTGACCACCCTCTGAGATAATTTTTTTTTCCTTACATTCATTCTAAACTTCCTCTGGTACAACTTGTGGCCATTTCCTCGGGTCCCATTTGTTGCCTGGAAGAAGAGGCCAAACCGCTCCTCATCACAACCACCATTCAGGAAGCTGTAGAGTGCAGTGAGTTCTCCTCTGAGCCTCCTCTTCTCCAGACTGAACAATCCCAGCTCCCTCAGCTGCTCCTCATAGCCCTGTGCTCCAGACCCCTCACCAGTTTCGCTTCCCTTCTCTGTATGCATTCCAGGGCCTCAATGTCTTTCTTGTAGTGAGGGGCCCAAAACTGAACACAATAATTGAGGTACGGCCTCACCAGTGCTGAGTAGAGGGGGATGATCACCTCCCTGCTCCTGCTGGCCACACTATTTCTGATGCAGACCAGGATGCCATTGGCCCTCTTGGCCACCTGGGCACACTGTCAGCTCATGTTCAGCCGAGCATTGACCAACACCCCCAGCTCCCTTTGCTCTTCACAGTCATAAAGTGAATACCAGCAAGATAAGGAATATTGCAGTCATAGAATCACAGAATTGTGAAGGTTGGAAAAGGTCTCTATAATCATCCAGCCCAAGCCCAACCCACTCCTCACCATGGCCATGGCCGCAAGTGCCACATCTCCATGGCTCTGGAACACCTCCAGGGATGGGGATTCCTCCATCTCCATGGACAACTGTGCCACTGCCTCACTGTTTTTGGGGAGAAGAAATGAAGGGCTACTGCCACAGACAGGCATTAGAGCACCTACCGAGGAGTTTGCCCTGTGTGCACATTTGTGCTGAATGAAATTCATCACAGTTTGGCACAAAGGGGAAAGTGCACTCACCTGAACTTTGTCATCCCTTCTCTACGATGCTCAGTGAACAGCCACTGATTTGTTCTCAAAGATGTTACCTTGCATTTGTTTTATTGGCTCCTTACGGAGGAGGCCCCATGTAGGAGCACTGGCCCACACAGGGTGCCTGCCCCTTCACATCAGCACAATGGAGATTAGCTGCACTCGGTGTGCTTTGGTTCACTATTTCAGTAATTGTGAGGTTTTACTAAGTGATGCGGCACTCAGATTTGCTCACGGTGTATTATCCTCCACTCATATGCATCCTGCTCAGCAACAACAAGCCTTACAGCTCTGTTCGTGTCCTATCTCTTTTTTTTTTCAGAAGAGCTACTTTCAAAACCTTTCAAAAACTGAATTTCTAATCCTTAAAACATTTGCAGAAATAGAGATTTCATCCCACATGATGGATTATCCAAGAGAGAAAGAAATACTGGCACAAATACTGTTCTGGCTGGGGTTTATTCTACAGCACAGCAAATAATCTGAACGAGCAGAAGAAGTCTGGTGGCCTGGCTCCCATGTGTAGGTAGCACTGATGAGTAACGTCACATTTCAATCTGCAATGCTTAGCTCCAACTTCAGCTAGTCATCCAATGCCCGAAATAGACTAGAGAGCTTTGCATTGCAACAGAAAGATATGTCAGCTTCTGAAAACTGGGTCTCCTTTCAGGAAACGAGTCAATTTTACAGCCTTTCATTTCATGGTCCTGACAAAATCCAGCCTTTTTCATGTACATCGCTCAAGTGCTGGCACTTCTCCTGGGACTTAGAACACCTGACACAGAAAGGCTGAGGTCTTGTGGCTGTGTGCTGTGCTCCACTACCAGTGCCTGTGCTAACAGCAATGGGCTGTGTGCTCTGGAGCCTCTGAGACCTGGACACTTGCAGGCTGCAATGGGCCACCACCATGCATGTGATGGAAGATGAAACTTCAGAATCAGTATCCATGCCAAAAGCACTTCAGACTCCATGAAGCAATCATAGAATCATAGAATCTCACTCAGGTTGGAAAAGACCTTAAAGATCATCGAGTCAAACCACAACCCAAACATATTACCCTCACTCTAACAATGCTCTGCTAAATCATGGCCCTGAGCACCACATCNAACCTGTAGGGCTGCCTGGGGTTGTTGTGACCAAAATGCAGTGCCTGACACTCGATCCTATTGAAACTCATACAGTTATCATTGGCCCATCGATTCAGTCTATCCAGGTCTTTCTGAAGTGCCCTTCTCCCTGCAGGCACACCAACACTCCCTTCCAACTTGGTGTCATAACACCTCCTGCATGGACTGCCTGTAAGACAAATCCCTGAGCAGAGGGATCTGCAGGTCATCCCCGCTGCCAACACAAGGACCAGGCAAGGGCCCACACAACAGTTGTGTGAGCAGTGGGCAGGAGCCCCTGAAAGTAGCAAAGAGCATGATCCTTCATGAAGGAAAACATACAGACTGCACTCCAGCAAAGAACCAGGAGAAATTCAAAGAATTAGCTTCTGTTCTTTGTTTCTCTCAACAATGAGGGCAAAACAGCATTTTAGAACATTCTTATAGTGTTAAAGGAAAGTATATCCAACCAGTATTGCCTTAGCAGCATCTGGTATAGCTAGAAAAATGTACAGATTTTGAGTCACAAAGCTCTCGTCCCATTCTGAAACAAGCAGGAGATGTCCAGGTAAGTTTGGTTAGAACACACTGCAGGTTAATTTCATGTATTGATAAGTTAAGCAGCTTGAGAGAAATCATAGAATCACCAGGGTTGGAAAAGACCTGCAAGATCATCCAGCCCAACCATAACATAGGTACTGAGCATCTGCTGGGTGCAAGCAGAGACAGAGGCAGCAAGCTTGCTAATCCCTATGGGATATGTAACTGCCATACATTGTCAGCTCTGAAATCCGTAGTTGGTTGAATAGTGGAATAAATTATACCTAATTTTATTATATGTGCAACATAGAGGCAAAGTGTCATTATATTCACAATGAATTGTCACACCTCAGGAAGAAGCTGAAACTGAAGTTCTGAAGGAAACGTTTAAGTTTTAAAATTAATTGCATTTTAGAAACTGAAATTTTGACATTTACTCCCTGAGAATTGCTCATTTCCTCAGGTGGCAGCACCACAGGCCACTTAATGTCACTCATATTCGAAAAGCAAGTCTCCTCCCTGTGCTGTGCCCTAAAACTGTTGTTTGATCTTCGCAGGTAGTCCAACCTGAGCCATCATCTCGGGGCTTACCAGTGTGCTTTGGTAAGGAGCAGCAGTTTTCTGTGGTACGCAGACATAGGGTAAAACCTGAAGTCGAACTGACATGTATGTGGGAAGTAACTTGATTTTTGTGCATTAAACCACTCGAGAAACCCACTCTCTTGTTGCACTTGCAACGTCTTTGTTAACAATTAAAAAACACAGGAAGGAACAAATAAAAATTGTCCTTTCTCTTGCTTCAGTTTGGACAGATGTTAATAAATCTGTGCTCTCAGAAACTTCAAACAAGGGCATGTCAGTGAACTGCTGAAGGCAATGTACTGAACTACCAGGGAAGCGTAACTGTGCATTTCACTGCATCTCATCCAGCATGGTCTCCTTCCCACATCATGGCTGTGTCAGAGTGCATGGCACCACCACACAGGACCCTTGCACAGAGCTTCGCCTACCAAGAATCTCAAGCTGAAATAGTTCTTCAGAACCTGACAATGAGTCCTCTTCTAGTTCACAACTGAAGACACTGATACTGAATAGACAGAACCAGACAGGAGAAAAATATTTTTCATCAGAAAATGTTTCTGTAGTGCTAAAGTCACAGGAAGGAAATAGGGCAGAGCTCAGCAATTTCAGGTTTTGACTCCAAAGAAGCACAAAATACACATTTAATGTTAACCACGTGTGTGTTCCAATCATGATTCAACACGATGTTCAAGCATGGAGCGCACACTTAACTGGGATTTAAAAACATATCCACAGAGTAAAGCACATACGTGTGAGACTGATGCCACAGAGTTAAAGCTGCCCATGTCCCTGCTTACTTCAGAGCATATATTTAAGTGTATTCTCGTCACTGTGCATAAGCAAATTGCTTTGTTACAGCAAAGGCTGTTCCACTGCCACAGAAAGCTCTCCAGTGGTCCAAAAACATCTGCTTCGAGTGCATGTTTCACTGCAATTCTCTGAAGTAAAGCTTGGGGTGTGGAAAATAGACGGAAGGAAGTAAGCATCTGTTTTCATATGGAATGCATTCCTGCAAGATAGATTTGTTGCAACTTCAAATCCTGAAAAGAAGGCCTACGAAAGAGAGAATCTCACTGCAGACTGCAGCTGTGAGAGTAAAGGCTGTAAAACCGCCGAGCAGAAGTTTTGCTAGGAAGAGGGGATGAAGGCAGAATGCACACCCAGGACTCCTGCTGTAAGAGCAGTGTCTTGCTTGGAGGGAGCCATGAAGGCTTGAGGTGACCTTTTGCAATGACAGCGGGCATCAGGTAAAGCAGGAAATAGAAAACTTAGCAAACCCACACAGAAGTACTGTTTTCACCGAACCATAGAATCATTGAGGTTGGAAAAGACCTCCAAGAACGCCAAGCCCAACCCCAACCCAACCCCACCATGCCCACTGACCATGTCCCCAGGTGCCACACCTCCGTGGTTCTGCATCATCTCCAAGGATGGACACCCCACCACCTCCCAGGGCATCTGTGCCAACATTTTTTTCAGAAGGGATGGTGGCAGTGGTAACCATGGATGAGTACATCATGTTTGACAGTGATGAGGTTCTGAGCAGACATGAAATTCAATCTGGAGAGAGTTTGTGGAATGAGACTGTAGGGTGAATTCTCACCCTGCAGAGTGAGAATGTGATCACTCTGCCTTGCACGCTCATCCACATGACACAATAGTGGGAGAGCTTCCAAGGAACTTATTAGCCCAAAGTGTGGATGTTGGCCAGATGGTTTTCTTGGATTCTGAATAGTCAAGAGGATCAGACCTGTGATTAATGGTGGGTTTGGTAAGATGTGCAGCTACAACAGGCCTTGCTGCTGTTGTTCGGTCAGCAGTGCTTGCACGCTCATGCTGTTCTTACCACACTAAATCCAGATGCTGTGAGTGTAATGGTGGACTTACCAGAAGCCAAAACGGCAGTGGCCAAAGAGAGTGGAACAGATTGTCCTGCAGCTCTTTGAACTGTCCTGCTACTCATTTGAATAATAGCTGCCAAATTTGATACAGCAATTTCATTTATGTCATTAGCAAGAACAGTCAGCTCAAATCCACAGACTGAAAAAATAACCATGAATGCATTTCCCGGAAGCTGGAACGTGGAATCTTTGCACTGGCTCCAAAAAATTCTGCCAAACGTGGAAGGATTCCTTGGGGATTCAGTTTTCTCTTTACATCAAGTTTTTAAGATAACAGTAGAAAAATGAAAATTCCACTTTTGTAATACATAGTTGGTTGGGATACACACTTAATGCTTAACTCGTGAGAGAGAGTGTTGATCTGCCTGAGGGGAGAAGTGCACTACAGAGGGATCTGGATAGACTGGATCAATGGACTAAGGATAAATGTATGAGTTTCAGTAGGGCCAGGGGTCAGGTCCCGCATTTTTGTCACAACAACCCCAGGCAACCCTACAGGTCTGGGGAGGAGTGGCTGGAAAGCTGCCTGACAGAAAAAGTCCTCGGTGTGCTCATGAACAGTTGGCTGAACATGAGTCAGCAGTGTGCCCAGGTGGCCAAGAAGGCCAATGGCATCGTGGCCTGGATCAGAAATGGCGTGATGAGCAGCACTGGGAAGTCATCCTGCCCCTGTACTCAGCACTGGCGAGGCCTCACCTTGAATACCACGTTCAGTGTTGGGCACCTCAGTCCAGAAAGGACATGGAGGTGCTGGAGCAGATCCAAAGAAGGGCAACAAGGATGTGAAAGGCTTAGAAAATATGCCCTGGGGCATATTTAGTCTGGGGAAAAGAAGGCTGAGGGGAGACTTTATCGCTTTCTTCCAATGTCTGAAAGGTGTTTACAGAGAGAGCAGGACTGGGTTCTTCTCACTGGTGACAGTGACAGGATGAGGGGAAATGGCCTTAAGATGCACCAGGGTAAGTTTGGGTTGGATATCAGGAAACAGTTCTTGACAGAAAGGGTTGTTCAGCACTGGAATAGGCTCCGCAGGGAGGTGGTGGAGTCACCATCCCTGGATATGTTTAAAAACTGTTTGGATGTGGTGGTGCTCAGGGCCATGATTTAGTGGAGCGTTGTTCAAGTGAGGGTAGTATGGTTGGGTCGTGGTTGGACTCAATGATCTTTAAGGTCTTTTCCAGCCTGAGTGATTCTATGGTTCTGTGATTCTGTAATTCTTGCATGGTCTGTTCACACTCCCTCAAAAAGCAGATTGATCTTTCCCATGCTCAGTTCACTCTACTGATTTAGTTTGTATTTCCTCTGTCATCGTTCATACATCACACAAACAAGTGCATGGAGGATAGATGTGAATTGCTGAAGCTCTGAGTGGGCAGCTGTTAACATTCAAGTCAACACAAGTGGAGGTGTACTTCTGGGTCCATAAGAACAGAATTTATCAGAGGATTTACAGGAGAGAAGATAAAGAATCAGCTGAAGAGTCCTTCAGTAGAAGTCAGACTGTGAGATATTTTCTGATGCAGCAGCATTTCGAAATATTGACCCATAAGATCAGTGCTGAAATTTTGAAGGGGAGATAAGCTCTCCATGATAGTCAGAAGCTGTTCCGCTGTGCAAAATGGACAACCTTCATTTAAAGTTTTGACACAGTTACAGAATCTTTACAGCAACCTGCTGGCATTATACTTACTTCAATTTTTCTGTATTTTTTTCATCTCTGTAATAAGTTCTCTCTCAAAAGGCTTTATCATGAAGTTCTTGTAAGAAGTTACTAACACTTTTTTATGTGCATCTTTCATTCCCAATTGAGTTCTTGTGATAAACTGCTGATCTATCGCTATAACGAGGTCCCAGAAATCTTTCTATTGACTGTATTCTAGAATCTCTATGGAAAATCCATTTACAATGAAGAAAGACATGTTTCAGGTAAGTTCCTCTATTTTATTTGATCCTTCTGCTGTATTTCATACTTATCTCAGGGCCCTCGGTTGCCTGAAGTCGAGATGTGGGTGCCCTGCTTCCACCTTTTCCTCTCTTCTTTTTCATGTTTGAGTGTACTCAGGAGCGCTTTGCTTAGCCATGCAGGTCTTCTGACATCCAGGCTTCCCATTCCACATGCTGGGATGGCTCTTCAGTTGAAGGAAGTGACTCTGGAAGATCAGGCAGCTCAAATACTCCAGGCTAGCGACTTGACACATGGAGAACTGCAGGCTGCTGGATATGACCACATTGGCATGTTTGGTCCATAACTAACTTCTGGTTCCTTCCCAAATATCTGAAACCAATCTTCCACGAAAATTAATTCTTCTAGAATTTCCTGCCTCATATTAATCTCACACAATCAGTTTAGCTTTGACCTAATATTGATAGAGAATTGTTTTCACTTGGCTGTTTTCTCGGTTTCCCCCAGCTGAGATGGCACTCTACCCAGCCAAACAGGGATACGCATTGCCGAACCTCTGGTGAGAACATCAGAGGACACAGCAGTGAAATGGTGAGTTTGCCAATCGAAAAGTGATCCATTATCGAGAAATAACTGCATACCTATTTCTCCAGAGAATTTCAATAAACCCCGAGGTTTTGTGTTCTGTCTATCTGTTGAGCACAGATAAGCATTTAAAAAGTTCATTAGGTTATGTCTTAGGCTGCTCCCAGGGAACTGTGCTGCACCTGAGACAAAGGTTGAAATTTCAGTCATACACTGCATGGTTTAATAAAAGGAGCTTAATGCAGAAATGAAACAAATCTAGCATTAGAGAAATAAGCAGAATCAAAATCCATTTAACTGAAACCTGAAGGTCTTTCTATTTAAATCATAATACACTTATAGTAGCAGCTTCACTACAAACTGTCTTTGACAGAGATAGCCCTATATTCTTTCTTCTGTATCACTTGTCAAGTAGCTAATTCAAGCAGCTAATTGTGCAAATAACTAATCCAGCCACCATGTATTACTTCAATTATTTTCTTCTTCATCCTCTTTCTGTTTGTATTTCCATGTATTTTTTACATTGTCTTATAATTAGATTATAAGGACAAACAGTGCACATCAGCACATGCAAGCCAAAATCAAGAACCCTTGATTACCTTCTACATATCTGAGCTCAGTAACAAAAATAATATAAAATAATATTGACAAGTGTATGGGAACTGTTGAATCACGGCCTGAACCACTGATTGATCACCTGAGGCGAGCACTGAGTCAGCTGCAGGAGCACAGGTGAAGTCACCAGACTAACTCCACATCTCCTAGACCCCATTTAAGGGCTGACCACCACTAGGCAAAGATCTCTTCCTGAAGATAGCTCCTTTGGAGTTTCCTACTATGATCATAGGACATGGGTGAGCATTTTCCTTTATTTTGATTGTCTCTTTCCATCATAATAATGTTTCTAATGATAATATCTGTAAAGCATCTTAGCTACAACACTATTTGGCATTTTGCATTCTCTTAACCATAGAACAACGACAACATGATATTTTTCTCTAGTCATGTCAAGTCTTCAAATAGCACTCAGTAAGCTGAATAATACTATTGTGGTGATCAGACTCTTGCATCTCATAAACTCTCTACTTCCCTACACACGATGTACAAGCCAAGAAAATGCTGTCTATCTTGGCATTTTCTAAGAAAGATGTATAAAATGTTGTGAACTTTCCCCTCGGCCTTAGATAGTTTATAACCATTTGTTCTAGTGAGTACTGTGAGGGTGGAGACCAGATTAAAGAGGAATACTGGAGAGAAGACAATTCCAGTTGTAGCCTGACTTCCAGTTGTTGTAGCTTGTTGTAGCCTGGGCAAAACTGGGTGAGGAAAACCTTGCCAGCCTGCTGAGAAATCTCTGGGGCTTTGCTTAATATTAAAAAGAAAAGCTAAGCAGCTATTTTTGTGATACTTGGCCTTGAGTGCAAATGTATCACCTAAAATGAATTAGCCATCAGGTTTTTAATCACTTAGTCATACAGCAGCTGCACACTTCTATTCTTTCATGAAGAGTGTCACTTTGAAAGAAGTTTCCTATTTTTGCAAGTGAAGAACAAGCATGTTTGATTTCAGCACAAACAAGTAACTATGCCATTCTCGTTATATGAAATTCTAGGATGAAAGAATGTAGGAAAATATCTCCAAGTGGGTACATTTTCATTAGCAGTCTTCCATTATTGAGTCAGCATATTTGTTCCTGTGCGGACGGCGACGCTCGTCCTGTCTCTCTGAGGATGTTAGCTGCAGCACATCACCACCAGCAGAACGTTGCCAAGGACTGAACACAAGCTCCTCTTCCCACATTTATTTAACCATACAATCACTCAGGTTTGAAAAAACCTTAAAGATCATCAAGTCCAACCATGACCCAACCATACTGCCCTCACTCAAACAACCTTCTGCTAAATCATGGCCCTCAGCAACACATCCAGGGATGGTGATTCCACCTCCCTACGGAGCCTATTCCAGTGCTGAACAACCCTTTCTGTCAAGAACTGTTCCCTGATATCCAACCTAAACTTACCCTGGTGCATCTTAAGGCCACTTCCCCTCATCCTGTCACTGTCATCAGTGAGAAGTGTCCAGTCCTGCTCTCTTTGTAAGCACCTTTTGGATATTGGAAGAGAGCAATGAGGTCTTCCCTGAGCCTTCCTCTCCCCAGACAAAACAATCCCAGTTCCTTCAGTCTCTCCTCGTAGGGCATATTCTCCAAGCCTTATTGCAAGACAAACAGTCATGTTGCATTTCTTTGGTTCGTTGGTGCCCAAAGCTAAACACAGTACTTGAAGTGTGGCCTCACCAGTGTGAGGTACAGGGGCAGGATGACTTCCCTAGTGCTGCTCACCATACCATTCCTGATCCAGGTCAGGATGCCATTGGCCTTTTTGGCCACCTGGGCACACTGCTGGCTCATATTCAGCGCACTGTCCATGAGTACACCAAGGTCCCATGTCAAGTAGCTTTCCATCCACTTCTCCCCAAGCCTGTAGGGCTGCCTGGGGTTGTTGTGACCAAAATGCAGTACCCGACACCTGGCCCTATTGAAACTCATGCAGTTAACCTTGGTCCATCGATCCAGTCCATCCAGGTCCCTCTGTAGTGCTCTGCTCCCCTCAGGCAGAGCAATGCTTATTTGGAATGCTTTTTCCTGATTCAAGCTGCTCAGAAGACAATGACAGATTGCTGTTTTTTATAGATACTGAAGAAGACGGTAAGCTTCCAAAATAGTGGATTTACATTTCATGTGTCATAATATTAGGGAAATGACTGCAGATACCATTCACCACGGACACAAGTTGTCGAAAGGATCATAGAATCATAGAATCACAAGGTTGGAAAGGACCTACAAGATCATCCAGTCCANCTCATGTTCAGCTGAGCATCAGCCAACACCCCCAGCTCCCTTTCCTCCTCAGTCATCCAGCCACACATCCCCAAGCCTATAGCACTGCATGGGGTTATTGTGGCCAAAGTGTCAGACCCGGCACTTGGCAAAGCTTCCATGGCACTCCTTCCTTCAACAGATATAAAAAAGATTTACATTCCTAGTGCATCTTAGAAAGAAATCCATAATACCCAGTTCATCAAGAAGCACTTCTTCACTGTACCAGTGCCATAGCACTGACACAGGTTTCCCAGAGAGACACTGGGCCTTCCTGCTTGGACATCTCAAAACTCACCTGGACAGGGGCCTGGGCGCTCTGTTCTGGGTGTGTAATCCTGGGGGATGGGGGTGTTGGATCAGAAGGAAACAGAAGTCTCTTCCCGGCTCAGCTTGTCTGTGATTGTGTGAATTCAACATCTGCTGGAATGAAACCAAATTCTCCTAAACTGTAATTCTGTTCTCAGATAGCAACCTTTACATGAAAAATACATTGGAGACTACATCAGTGTCTTGTAGAATCTGAAAGCTCTGTGCTACCTTCACAGAGATAAAAATTATTATTAGCTCAGTGCAAAAATTACAGACAGAACTACTAATGAGAATGAATTCATAGGAATTTAAACGATAGCATCTGAGATGAATACTGCATGCAAAAAAAACTTCAACGATTGCTCAATCTGGGGATGATCTCCAGCCCGGAAGACTTCAGTAGTTGGCACATTAAATCATCAGTCTGTCGAGCCAGGAATACAGACGTATTATTGAGGCATAGGGAATGTGGACATTTTTTAAGAAAATGGGAAAAAAATAATTTTAGCAGTCACCGAACTATCCGGGTTTATGCTACTCAGTATATAATTTTTTTTTCTTAAAACAACAGTAAGAATGTGGATGTAAGATGGGAGAACATTTGTGAAAGGTAGTTCACATTACACAAACCTAACATTTTACTCTACCATCATGGTTTAAGTGATCTAGATCATATTTGATTGGACTTTGGAAGAATTTGGCATTCTGATGCACAAGAAGTATCAGCCTGCTTGGCAGAACACGGCAGTTAACTAGCAAAGAGAAGGTGATGGTAAGCTTTCTGAATGCACTGTTAGAATATAACCCACAGCACTCACCAAGGGTCAGTGTTGGAAATGATCTTACTGCAGTAGTCAAGGGAGGAGGAAACTAATAAAATGTCCCAGTGACAAATAAAAGGAGGTCATGGCAGTGATGGGACCATCACATTGGAAGTTTTGGTCACTGAAGACCAAAGCAGTAGAAAGTACACTAGGTGCAACATTATATATTGAGAAGCGTATTCGGGAGGGATTCACCTCATCTAACTGCCACCCAGAAGACATCTCCAGTCAATCATAGTTCAGAAGGAGATCTGCAGAAAACAACTCATCGCAGCTGTTGGTGACCCCTCTTGTGAAGCTGAGGGTCCAATTCCAGCATGCTAAGATGAGGTATAATGAGTCTCTTCGTTTGACAACTGTTAGAGGAAAGCTATAACTGGAAAGACATCAATTAGAAATCATACAGGATAATAACCTGGAAATGTACACGAATTCCAAGGTAAATATGAGATGTAGTCAAAAGAATTAAAAGCAATTCTAAGGTATGAGCCAGGTTACTCCTAGCAGGTGTAGGCAACTATTAATTGTGCTGTGCGAGATGCAGTGTGGCTTTACATGGAACACTATGTATAATTCCAGTCAACCTGCTCAGGAAAGATGAATTAAAAAAAAAAAAAATTGCTGAGAGGGTCCACTTAGAAGAGGATGGAGAATCCGTTGTGTAAGAGACTTATCACTTATCCCAGCGTGATGAGCATTATCAGTGATAATCAAAGAGAGGAAGAACTTCTCAAGTTAAAGGATGATGCTGATAACAAAAATATTGTCATGCTCACATTTATGTGAGGAATTGTAAGGCATTTTTATCCATCATCTTGCTGAGTTTCTGAAGCAAGGAGAGCAATACAGTGACATTCTGCGCAGCATTATGATGGATGACCCCACACAATGTACAGAAAATGGTGTGGGATGTTCTTCCAGGGGCTGATGGAGAAATTTCACCTTCCATATCTGAAATGAAACTGTAATGTGAAGTTAAAGAATTGGATGAAATTTTCGTGTAAGGAAAACAAGGGCATAAGACACTTCCCAAAGTGCATTCAAATTTAAACTCCTCAGAAATGGTAACTATGAAAAGCTGAGTTAAGTCATGGTGTGGTTCAGAACTTCTTCCTTCACCTGGAATTTAATGTCTATATGGGAGCTGCTGAATCATGGCCTGATTGATCACCTGAGGCAAGCACTGAGTCAGCCATGGGAACACAGGAGAAGGCAATGCACCTGTGTGATCAGAAGGGGTGGAGTCTGACTCCACCTCTCCCAGACCTCATTTAAGGGCTGACGACCACTGAGGAAGGATCTCTTGTTGGAGATTGCTCCCTCTGGGGCTTTTCCACTGCAAGCCTGGGACACAGGTGAGCATTGTTCAGCTTACCTTGGCAAAGCTTATCTTGACACAAGATTACAAGTTTAGTAAGTGTCAGTGATGTTTTCCCAGCTAGTTTTGCTTTATTTGTCCATCACATTTATCACATTTTAGTGTAGAGGATGAGGCAAAACTGGGCTGCTAAGCTGAGCTGTGGCCTACGATTAGATCTTGGAATAAGAAACCTTTCGNTAAAATTCTTAAAATGATTTCAAGTTCCATGTTTGTGAGGAAAACCTAATGATTTCGAAAGCTTCAATTCAGATTGGTCATCCGACTTGGCTGTGCACTGCCTGCCCGTGAATTTGGAAATGCCTTTCAGATTCCGTTCACAGGGATGCGAAGAATTTACTCCCATCCCTGGAGGCATTCAAGGCCAGGATGGATGTGGCATTGGGCAGCCTGGTGTAGTGGTTGGTGACCCTGCACATGGTGTGGAAGTTGAAACTAGATGATCACTATCGTCTCTTTCAACCCAGGCCGTTCTATGATTTCATCTACTTTTTATTATTCCTTTCCACCATGATAATCTTCCTAGTTATACATCCTGACTACTATACTACTTCGAACTGCTTATTCTGTTAACATACAACAGATGCATGCATCTGTTAACTATACAAATATCTGTCTTCAACTATCGTGAGGAAATTGTCTTTGAATCTCACATTTTGATGTCCTGATATACTGAGCACCCACAAATTCCAAAGTAGGAGAACAGAAAATAAAGGAAGCCCAAAGGGGAAAAATAAAATAAAAAGAATAGAGTTTTTTTTCATACATATATATTAATTTGATTCAAAAACTGAAGACGAAATATGTCTGTCACCCAGAACTCTGTGCAGTTTGGCCATGTAGGATGGCAGTGAATCACCACCGGTGCCACTCATCGTGCTGACTGCATCCTGAAGCCTGGACGTTGTGAACACATCTCTTTTTGAGCATTACAGAACAGCAAACTGCTGTGAAATGGGCATTCAGGGTGCCATACCTCATTCCAAGCATTTTGTACTTTTTAAATCGGTCTAGTTAGAGAAGAAAGCTACAAATCATGTTATTGTCAGTGGAGTATTTTTCTGTACTTCAACCATTAATAGTCGCTGGCAAGCAGTATACAAAGAATAACACTATTTCCAGTTTTACTGGTGCATTACTAAGCTAATTGGCTGTGATACACACCTCCAATTAACATTTCCCCCTTTTCTTAAAAAACAAAACAAAACAAAAAGGTAGTATAATACAAACATTTCCATGAGAAAAGCATTTTTTCCAGATGCCAGTTCTTTAGGAAATATTAAAGATATCCTCTGAAATCTGTATAAGAAATGGCTTTATTGCACATTTCGTATTCTTAGTCAAGCTGTCATCACGACCTACGTATTTCCATAACCACCTACATATGCCCATTTACTTCAGTGAAGTAAACTGACAGAACTAACTTCACTGTAGTGTGGCTTGAAAAGAAATTTTTATGTGCCAAATTTAAATGGAAAAAGGATAAGATATTGTCTTGGTTTCAGCTGGGATGGGACTGTTCTCTTCATGGTGTCTGGTGTGACGCTATGCCTTGGTTCTAGGAGAAAAACTGTTGGTAACACACCAGTATTTACAGTTGCCTGCTAAGCCAAGGCCATGCTCAGCGAAGGGCCTGAGTTGCTGGGCGGAAACAGAACAAGGACAGCTGACTGAAACTGGCCAAAGGGATATTTCATATCATATGACATTGTGTGGAAGTGATTTTAAAGGGGGTGGGAGTTCATACCATTGTCTTCCACTACCCAGAGTCTATGTGTGCATCACTCAAGGGGCAGGGAGCAACTGCTTGTGCATCACTTGTTACAGACATTTATGTATAGATGGTCATAATTATTTATTTTCCTTTTCTCTACCTTAGTAAACAGCTTTACCCCAATCCCCAAGTTCTTTGTTTGGTTTTTAACTTTATTTATTCATTTTCCCCGTCCCACTGGGAAGGGGGTGAAGGGTGAGCAAAACGCCTCCTCTGAATTAAAAAGCAGTGTATAGCATGATGCTTCAACAGGAATTTATATATATTTATTTACTATTACTACATATTTTTTAATGGTAAAATTAAGTACTGTAGACTTCCCTCAACTACAGAACATTCCATACAGTCCTGTACAGAGCAAACCATCATCAATTAACAGTGCTGCCAATTAATACGGTGGGGTTTGCTGGACATAGAGTCTCGAACAGGGAAAAGCCTCTCGGACCCAGGGAACCAGACATGAGGCTGCAAAGCTGGGGAAATCCATCAGTGGAGTGGTCAAACAAAGACTGCTTTGAACACCTGCAACTGACACGGGAGGAAAACAAGGGAAAATCCTCTGCTCCCGCTGAGTTCAGCTCAGCAGGGTGCTGGTAGGATACACACACGCACAGGAGTTCACTGTGACTGTGAAGCACCCTCTGTACCTGTTGGCCTTTATAGAAGTCCATCATCTTCTCTCCAGTGGACAAACACACAAGGCATATCTGTTAAAACTCTGCATTATGTCCCAGAGTGGTGACATTTAATTGAAATCAAGCATGGTCTTCCACTAGGGAATAAGAAAGAAAGTGATGTTTTAATAGGAATTCACACAAGTGCAGGATTATATTTTTCTCCCTCCTATTCTGCCTTCCTTGAAATCCAATAACTAATATGTGTGAGGCAACAAATGAAACCTGAAACTGTACTGCTATCAGCAAAGTTACTTCAAGCACTGACTCAGTGACAAACTGCTCATTTTTGAGAACGGAGAGGGGCGAAGGCACAACTGCTGTCCTTGTGTCTGGACTGGGTGCAATGGGCCTTTAAAGGCATATTTATTCCCAGCAAAGTCAGCATTAGATATTCACAATGATATAGCCAGGTATCTCACAGGAGTCAGATACGCTACTCAGGACGTATCACACAGTGCTGCCCTTGTGGCTAGTAAAGTCTCTCTGCTAATGATAACATAATTAAGTCACAAATTTGAGTACCTCAACTTTATTCCACCCCTTGTTTTTCATCTTGTTTCCAGAGAACGCAGCATTACTTAACAAGGGGGCACAAAAAGATATAGGAGAGGTTGCGTTGAAATGAGAAATGTTTTCTACGCTCAATTTTCCTTTTTTTTTTTTTTTATTAAGAGAGAGTCTGACGGGGTGAGAAACAAAGAGGTTGGTGGGGTTTTTTTGGACTATTCTATCGATTTCAGCTTTGCTCCATCCATGCTTCATCCCCAAACATAACCAACAGCTCTGGATCATCTCTCTTTGATCGACATGATTAGCAGGAAGGAAATAGTCAGAAAATAATCAACTCGTCCTGGTGCAAAGGGCTGACTGGTTTCTCTGTTCTGAGGGTGTAATGGTCTGTATCTGAAGAACCACTGTGAATAAAGTGCAGTGCAGTATTTTATAGGCATGTGCGGTCCACAGCCCTCAGTCCATTTTCAGAATTGAATGGTGAATAAGCGAAGGGTTTGCAGGGAGCAGCCGCAAGGTGTTAACTTCTGGGACACGTTCTGGACTCAGTGCCAAACACGAGTTGGTTTTTGAAAGCCACCTCTCACCGCCTGTGACTTCAGGCATATCCAAGCAAAGGAAAGCCACACCCGTGGAAAGTCATGAGCAGCGATGTGGTTGCAGCCCGGTGTTAGAAGTGACTCACCAGACAAACAGCCCTGGTAACTGTTGTCCGGGCTCCCAGGTGGCTCATGCACAGCAGTCACAACTGAGGCTCTATAGCTTACAGACAGACGCAGGGTCCTGAAGATGTGAATTTTTGCCCAATGTTCTTGTTTGTAACACCACTTACCATGTTAACAGCACAGTGGATCCAAATGGATTCACATGTCTTCAGAGGTGGGAAGAGACCCAACTGCCTGTAGCTGCTGCTGGCCTGCAACATCTGCACTTGTGAACTGGTAATGCTGAATTCTGAAGCGTGCTGGGATCAGAAAATATGGGGACAGTAGAAAGTACGGTGGATTAAAATAAAAAAATAAATAGTGCTGGGGCCAATATGGCGATGGCAGTATTTGTTTTACTATTAAACTTAGAAGGAAAAGCCCAACACCCGTTATTAAGTGCCGCTGCGGCACTCATTTTCAGCCTGCCAACCTGCTCCAGAAGGACAGGGTCCTGCTGCAAAAACAGGCTTCACCTGTGTTGCCATGTGTGAAGTTGTACATGTCACCATACATTCACATTTTGTGTTCTACGTGTATTTCACTGTTGTGAGGTGAATAATTGTACTTACCTCCCTTTTCCCTGGAAGTAGAGCATTTTTATATTGCATTAATACGACCAATGCTTTGGCTATTGCTAATATTAAAAATGGATTTAATTATGACTTGATTCATCCGGAGTTAAACCATGGTTGATATCTGAGCGGGCCAGGCACAAATCAGGTGTAATGCACATCCCTAATTACTATACTAACAATTTCTTGTTTCTGAAACATCGGAATGACATGCCCAGTGCAATCACGATGAAGAGCAGCAGCAGACCAGGAAATGCAGCAGTCCTCAATGCACTGCACTGAACTCTCTAAGCAGAATAGATAGGAATTCTCCCAGTGAAACATTCAGAAATGGATGCGGAGCTGTGGGTGATGCTGCTCATGGCAGCGCAGTGGGACCAGATGGCTCTTAAAGGTCCTGTCCAACTCCAACTGATCCGTGATCTCAATCAGTGCTACGTTTCAGGGCTGTCCGGAGATCACAGAACCACAGAACCAATTCCAGGGGTGCGAAGGAACCTCTGGAGATCCAGAGCAGGTCCCTTAGTGCAGGCTGCAGCCCCTGAGCACCCCGCAGTAGATCCCAGGTTAAATGGTAACATAAATCAGTCCTTCTATCTCTGGGCTACCACTGTTTTTTTTGTTTGTTTGTTTGTTGTTTTTTTTTTCTTTTCCCCACCTGGTTTTCTGTATATTACTTTGGGAAAATAAATTAATAAATAAATCAATAAATAAATCTGCATTTTAAACAATAAGCATTTTGGCACCGGAACTGCCTTTTCTTTGTACAACGTATGGCGCTAAGGTCACTGCTGGTGCCAAAGGACTCATAACTCACAGACAACAAAGCTCTATAATAATAGAGGGAAACGACCATGCATTGGGTCTTACCCGGCCTGTGACAGTCAGTTCTGGGATATGGGAAATGACCCCCACCCAAACCTGACCCCTCCCACAGGTGCGTGACCCCCAGGCAGGGCTGTTCCATCGTTCCCAGCCCTCATGAGGACCTGGATGTGCTCACCCGGCTGTGAGTCCTTCAGGACAGCACCCAAGCGGGGAATGGGGCTGAGGGCTGCACCTTGGAACGCTCGCTCAACTCGGTACCATTGAGACAGTCAGTAAGGATAACCTAAAGCTGATACGCTGAAAGCACTCATAATGGTTGTCCTTAAATGTTCCCGTTGGTCCCCTGAAGCACAAATACTGACTAGATCTACTATCCGTGCCTAGAACTTCTTCAGACACCCACGCTGCTGGGGTGGCTGAAAGCTCAGAGCACTGACCTCTCCTAAAAATCACTGCTCGGCAGGGAAATGGAGTCCTCAGTGCTGCAGGTGCCACCCCTTGAGCTCCCTCCCCCATGGGCAGGATGCACGAAGGCTTTGTGGAACTGCTCCAACACCAGTGCCTGATGCACAGAGGGCACACTCTGAGTTGCTGGGGGCACCAAACGTGCTGCTGTTCCCACCGGGAAGAGAAGAGAAGGCATTAGGGACACTCTTTGGGACTTCTGCTGGAATTCCATGCAGGCCTCCAGCTCAGCTGGAAGTGTGATAAGCAGTCGGGCACTCTCTGAGCCACTTACTTCATGAGAACTAGGGGCGTCAGCAACCACAGCCTTTTCCAGGAAAACCCTTTGGGCATGCGCCTGGTGCTCTGCAGGCACTTTCCATGCCAGGAGCAGACAGGGGGAGGGTACCCATCAGAGGAAATGGTGCCCAGGACCTAGAGGCTTCGTATTAGGGTGCGCGTGGTGTCACCATCCCCAGGGCCCTCTGGATAGGCTGGTGGGACTGCTGGGGTGGGCTGTGTTCACGTTGCAAATGTCTCAGCTACCGGAGAGCAGGGAGGGCCCATCCCACAGTAAGCAGGTGCCACGTGCACCCACTGAGCTGCAGTCACGGCAGGCCCTGGAGGATGGCAGCTCTGAGGGGCATGAGGTGAGGGGCTGCTGGCTGCCATGGCCCCTGCTCATGTCCCAGCCCTCTGGGGCAGCACATTCTCCCCAGAGCCACAGCACTTGCACGGAGCCCTCTGTATTCTCCGGGGACAAAAGGCTGTAATTTGGGCACCCTTCCTGCTCTGTGTCTGGACTTCCACCACCTTGGTATGGATGCAAGGAAGAAAATCCTCAACAAGTTTTCTCCCACCCTCCAGCAAGCTGAGAGTGAAGAGGTGGGGCCTGCAGCCGTCCTGCTTCAGACCAGCACCCCGATCGCAACCTTCCTAACAGCCATGCAGAGCAGCACCCTGACCCCAGCCCTCCCAATGGGCACTCAGAGCTGTACCCCTCTTCTTACCCTCCTCAAA
>VXAB01011191.1:0-12006 GCA_013399175.1 Odontophorus gujanensis
GCAATTCCAAGTAACTATTACAAACTCTAGCATGCAACATAGCTTTACCACACTTGTCCTCATGTTTGGCATAAAAAGAGAGAACAGCAAACCTGGCTTTGTATACCAGAACTTAATGGCTGCCTGGCTTTCCTTCCCCCCACAGGTTTGTCACCACAAACGGTATCAGGATCTGTGTACACCCTGATCAGAAATGGGTGCAGACTGCTATGAAGAGAATAGACAGAAGACGTGCTTCCAAAAGAAAATAATCCTGTCCTCGGCAGGCATGTGGGGCTAACAAAATGGAATTGTCATCAGTGCCACACACAGCAGGGAAGAAAGCCTTGGTATCTACTTGTAATTCCTACTGGCAGTGAATTCTCTGAACAAACACAATCTCATCAAATGTATTAATCACTGGTTGAAAATCTGCTATATTCTTCATATTTTCTTCATATATTCTTCATATCGCTTGTATCTATACATATACATATATTTCATGCTGGACTCTGTTACACTGTTTATTGTCTGAAAAGCTTGCCAATATTTATTTACAACTGAATGTAGGTATCTTCTCATCCTTGCTGTCCTGACTAGGATAGGAGTTAAGGGTGTACAACAGATGGCTTCCCATGCTATAGGGAAGAAAATGATCTCTCATAGAGATGGAGAAGCACAGATCTCCACACTGATCGTGGTCAGTGTTCTGCACTGAGTGCTGAGATTCAAAAGGTTCTATATAATTTACGGTTACTCAAATTTATTTAAATGATAAGTAAACTGATCTCATGGCTCAGGCTATCACCTGACCAGTGCAGTATCTTGAAGGAGATCTGTGGGCTTTCTATTTTCACGTGCAGTTTTGCACTTTTGGCTCTGATTTTAGACTCAGGCCACTGTGATGTATGGATACTCTCACCAAGGGATGACCTGGAATGATTCAGGGCAACTTTAAGAATGAAACTCTATGCAGACTTGTACTGTGGAGGATTTTTGCTACTCAATGACTTTCATTAGCTTACTTCAGTTACCCCTTCATTTGAAACAGAACTTTTCAAAAACAGGTCATTGGGGTTTTTTTCCTTTGCTTTTTCTTGGAATAAAGAAGAACAAACCATGGCTGGAGACAGTGCTTCACCAACTCATGCAAATTTCCTGCCCAGAAAACAATGTATTTGTAGATGTCTCTTGCTGATTTTAATTCAATACGTTCTATTACTGAATTTCAATACTTTGAATTTCAGTAAAGTTACTGTACGCCTCAAATCATACCATACAGTTGTCTGCTGGTACGTAATAGTGTGGACTAAGACTGCTGGAACATGTACTGAGTTGAGAGCCCAAACGTGAAGTCTTTTGGGCAAGCCAGCAAGAACTGACACTACCTCCCCCTCATATAATGTGATTCTGAGTTTTCTATATCCTATTTCAGCTGTAAAACCCTTTATTTGAGACGACACCTCTTCAAAACTCTTCAGAAGTTTTGGTACTCAGAGTTAGGCCTCAAACAACCCAATGATGACCCTCACATTATCAGAAGTACATACACAAGAGCTTTGGGTAAAGAGAGAAAACTGGTGTACAGGGAACTTGAGGGTTGGAGGAGAGGTATAAGCATGGAGACTTCAGGCACAAACTTTCTATTGTATTACCCACATGTGCGTAGCCTGTATTGCACCTAAAACATGGGCTTTTCATAACAGAACCTCTCAGTGATGCACGTGAAACCACAGCACTTCCAAACAATGCCACAGAAATAAGATTGCGTTCCTCTAAATCTGGTGCTAACAGTTCCCAGCTCTGGTTGTATTTGCATATAGAATTTCTCTCCTGTGGCTCACGTCTTGTCACGGCTTAGTCCTAGGAAAGGAAACGCATTCAGGTTTCATTATGCAGGGCAGAAGGTTTTAAAGCAGTGCTACTGCTCATGTAGGGAAGAAGGATGACTGCAGATGTTACACTACAAAACATCTGAATTTCTCAGCATGTACGCTAGAAAATAGATGTTACAACAAACCCAGTAAGAACAGCTTTACAGATTGAAAGCAATATATAAACATTGAACATGCCAATATATAAATGAACTTTCATTCTGAATTGCCTAAAAGATCACCCCAATCCCTCACATTTGAGACAACAGAAACACTTAAGTTCTCTCCACCATTATCAGAATATTAGCAGACTACAAAATCAGGTTACCTTTAAAAATATCTCTGTGCTTTGTTGTCTCAGACAAATACAATCTGCTCCCATTTAGGAGAGTAGAACTGACTTAAAACATGCTTCTGGCAAGCAGGACTTTAAAGCTCATGCTCAGTAGTATCTAATTTTGGAATTAATCTCAAACTGCTTTTTTTTATTTATTTATTTTTTTGGAGAACCACAACCTGAGGATATATTAATTAAACATCACATAGCAATTAATATTTTATATCTGCTCATCTTCATCACAGTTCATGAGCTAATTAATAATAGTTGCTAAGAATGAATCATCCTTCTTAATTACATGTGTTTGTTATACATTGCAGAATCTGTAATGATCCTTCTGCACTTTTTGGGAGAAAATTATGGCTGGCCAGTTCAGTCCACATCTATTTCTTCCAAGACACTAAACTCCGTGGACTTCTCTGTGTTTCCCTGCCTATTTCTTACCCTAGTCCTTACTGTGGTTCCATGCCTGTGCTATTTTTTGTCTCCTCAATCTCCATATAACCTTGAGGTTTACTTGTAATAGTACTCCTCCTGCTTAGTTCCCAGAGACTCTCAAACTGCTTTAAAAAGAATGGAAAATATTATTAAAACCTCCTTCTCTCTCTCTTACACGCACATTTATAAAAAGGTAAGTACAAAATGAAGAACTTAAGTGCTGCTCCTTTGTTGGAGGCAAGTAAGGACCACAGTCCTAGCCTCTGTAACACCCTCAGTAAACATCTCACTAGGAAAAAGAGAAGGCTCCATGGTAATTCTGAAGATCTGGGGCTGTGGTTGCACTGGTACTCTCCTTGCACCTGGCTGCCCACTCATTTCTTCTCCAAGTGAGGTAGGGAACATGGTAACTGCTTCCCTTTCTGCTCATCCACTGCTGTACTTAGTCTGGTAATATGAACATGGATTTTCTTTGTCTCCTGTTGTAAGAACTGTGGTTCCCTTTGCCAGAGAGTACAGGACTCTCCAAATACACGTGGCGGAGCAATGGGCAGCAACAATATTTGAAACAACTCAATCATTTCTCCTCTGCCACACCAAATGGACAGAAGAGAGAGTTAAATTTACAATAACCATCAGCTCTGACTGAAACCCATCATTTCATTCTCAATCTGAAACTCTCAGTGATGAACTTGATCGTTTTTTGTATGTCTTCAGACTCGCTCATTTGTGTTTTCACCAGTTGATCATATTTTAACAGATTGTTCAAGACTCTGTGAGAAAAAGAGGACTAAATACCTCTGTACAAATATTAATGCATCAGTGAGGCTACTCTGCCAAATACTGTTCCAAGACATGAAATTCCTAGTAATTCAGGAGATACAAATACTTTCCTTGTCTCCTCTCTGTGGAGCAATGCATCACATGGAGTTTGGAAAGTTAAACCTTGTATTTCAATTGCAAATGAATTACTTACTTAACCCAAGTTACTGGGATTTGCTGAAGACAATAAGTCAAATTTTGTGGTAAGCCATTATAGTAGAAAGTGAGGGGGAAGGGAGGGAAATAACAAATAGAAAAGCAGTGGCATGGAGTTGTTGCAGAGAAAGTAGTATGAATTAGCTGTCATTGAATTCTTATTAAGTCTTTTAACAGATCGCTTTCTCCCTTGAGTTATTACCCCTGTTTGTTGCATGTGTCTTAGGGCAAGTTTCTCATTACCTTGAGGTTGCAGAGGCTTAAAAGATGTCATAAATCTATTGGCCCTAAGCTTCCACTAGTGAATTTTAGGAACCAATAACGTCACTGGTTGTAACGGCAAGTGGTTGTCAGTAATTCAGATTACAAGTTTTAGCTGGGCATTTGATTTGCATGAAGAGATAAGAACGTATAGTGTTACAATGAGTGCCATCATTGATGCACACTCCAGTAAACCTGTCTGCTTTCTAGGTACGACTAAGGAACCTTTGTTCCCAGGGTACTCTGCTGATTTCCCTTACTGCCTACTGTGATGCCTGTGCACTTACTACCATCTATTTATGTCTGCTGTTTCCCAGTCCTTCCTATCAAGCCATTCATGCCTTCAACTTGTACTTTGGTTTAGGAGACCTGAGAAAAAGGGAGCAGACCTGTTGGGACAACTCCTGCAGAGGCTGCACGGATTTCAAAAATGTTCTGTTTTCACGGCATAGTTTAGTTTCCCCATTTCAGTTAAGAATTAAAGGCAGCAGAGAAAAAACTGCATGCAGCTAATGCCCAAGTAGTGAAGAAAAACTACTTTTCCTGATCCTTCTCACTGTCTGGTCTAGAAAACTTTAAAAAGTTGAGCCTGCAGGTTCACACTAACGAAAACCAGTATTTCCACATTTGTACAATCTGCCTGCATGCTTCAACATTTTAAATAGGAAAAGAAGTGTGGCAGGCAAATCCTCCTGCTAATGATTTCACCATAGTTAGAAAAAATATACATCAGGCCATAAGAGATCCCACCTAGAACAGGACTAGAGCAAACCATGCACCTGATCTCCAGAAAGGCTGAGAGGCATGCTTTTTGAAACAGTAACTATCCCAATATCAAGTATGTGACTGCAGTTTAAACAAACCTCCCAACTTCGAGGTTCATTTGAGACAAGTCCAGAGCATGTGCTCTGGTTGAAGTTTCACTTCTCTATTCCTTAAAATCAGTCACAGAAAATAAGATCACATAGTAGGCCCTTTCTTAGACACGTTTTGTTTTCCCTCTGTCTGTATCTTAGAGATTCCAGACCAAACTATTAAGTGTTCATTATGCAAAGAAAAAAGCTAGTCTTGTCACAAGGCAAAAGAAAAAGACTCAAAAAATACACACACATCTTTCATTGCTACTGACTTAATTTTTCATTTTTGTGTAGGGGTTCTAACTTGATTTGGACTGACTGTTGGATATCATATTAATTATTTCTTGCATTAAGTCCCTAAAAACTAGGGGGGGGGGAAGACAAGAAATCATTTTACTTTTAGTCTCACAAAAATTGAGACAGATTTGAAAACTTTTTCCTTGTCTCTTGTTTCCTGAACCTTCTATAGGTTTCTCAGTGGGAAAAATCTTTCTTTCCAAACACCTGCTGCATGATGTCCACCCTGCTGCCAGCTCCCACATGCCAGCCACTCTGAGACTGGTAGAGTTACCTTATCCTCAGTGTTGGTGTCCAACATTGCTTAGCACCACTCTGTGCTGTGCAATAAGAAAATGACTGTTACTAGGGCTCCAATCTGATTCCAGGCCTAATCCTACCAATAAACAAACCCTGAACAGGAATTGCCACAGCATGGGCTGCCAGTTCACCTGATACTATCCTTAGGGTGCCCTTTCTAATGTACTGGCCTCTTGGGGTTTGATTTATTAAGGCCTTCTAGCACAGCATCCCTCATGAGGACTTGTAAAATATTGCAGATCTCCATTTCAAGATATTTATTATGCAAGAAAAAAGTTAACTGATAATTATTTACTGCATAGGAGCTGACACTTCTAGTCACAGTTTATATCAAGAAGAAAAATGGATTTGTGTTTAAAATATAATAAATCACAATACCTTAGAGTAATTTTTAATATTTTTTAAATCTGTTTTCCAATTTACAAAATCTTCCATTGTGGAGGATGACCTAATGAATGGATTAAAACTGGATTTAAGTGCAATCCATTTCAAAGTCTAGTAATAATACAAGAATAGCCTTGAGAAATGTTAGTGCAGTCACTGCAACAAATGCAGATAGCTACACTCTGAAATGCTTGTCTAAACTCTCTCACAAAGTCAAAGAGAAACCTATTGCTTCCAAGATGATGAAATGATCTAATCCTCAGATCAAACTCAAGACTGATCAAGCCAGAGAACTCAGATAACAGCCTAAAATCTACGATTTCATTCTATTGGCTTAAGAGTGATACTGATGTACTTACATCCACGTTTTTGATGACTAGAATTAGGTGAGAGAAAACCCTTCTGAATACTGCCTTTTTTAATAAAGCTGAAATTTGTAAGGAAAGATTTTATTTCCTGATTTTCTACATAAAAAGATGTATCAAACATCTTAATATTCACTAGATCTTGCTGATCTAGTAAGTTGCTTTTAAAAATTAATAGCATTAAGAATTTTAGTTTAAGGTATGTGCTTGGATTTAACTCTTTAAATGGAAAGCTTTCAATTGAAGGAAAAAAGAAAACTAAGGTAAACTTTACTTTTAAAACTCAATTTTCTTCTCATTCCTCCCTTTTGTGACTACTTGTAGTGAATGAAAGTTTCAACAACATCCAAATTCTAAAACTGAACTGTAAGAAACTGAACTATAAAAAATAGTTATCAGAGAAATACTGGAAAAAAAGCTTTGTGATTGCAGCAAAAGGCTTCAGTAGACAATAACTGGGTTATTTCATCTCAAAAGTCACTTAAGAGATCTCAGGACTTCAGCTGACGGTCTCAATTTACAGAAACAAATTGCAAACTGTCTAAAATATTTTGTTTTGAAGCCCCACGGATTTCCCCATAATTGTCTATTAGAGCCACCACAAGGCATGATTCCCAAGGTGACTTGTGGAGATGATTACGTTCTGCAGGTCAGTGTCTCCTGCACTTTCCCTCAGGTGTCCCACACACTGTGGTATCAGCCTGAGCTGCCTGGAGGTCAGGACAAAGCAGAAAAGTTTTGAAAAGTGCCACTCCACAAAGTGGATGTGCAGTGCCTCTTCCAGAGCTGCTTCTAAAGATATCATTGAGAGTGACCGCTGACTTTCATAGCCTGAGGTGGTTGGGGCATTTCATTCCCGTTTCCATTAACTAGAATATCTTTCTCTGAATGCATGCTCTCTCTCTTTTTTTTTTTTTTTCAGTGATCTGTTGGTCAAAGAGTTAATCTCTTTACTCTGTGACTCTGTGGGACACTTTACGTACAATGTTCAAAATCTAGATAGCGCAGTACAGCAGAAAAGCAGCTAAAATAAAACTACTTCAGAGAAAGTCAACCACAACACGGTTTAAGCAGGAAGAATCTTCACAAGGTGGCCATAATGAACAGGAAGGAGGTGGTTCTCTGTCAGCAAAATATGTATTTTCTTCATATGTAACCCCTTCCCACTACTTTATTACCCATTTTGGCAAAAAGGGATACAACTGCTGACGGGCAACACAAACTCCATGAAGAGGGCCTCACATTAATCACTTTCTTGTCTGCCTTAACATAGAAATCACCAGTAATTAAACTCCACATCACAGCTACCCTGGCCATCTTTTACCATGTTAGTTTCACTATGCACAACAATGAGTCATGCAAGTTTTTAAGCTAAAAGGAAGACAGGAATTCCTAACCACATTGCACCAGCAGTCTGACAAGTTCAGGATTCATTGTCAGCCAGAATTGAATCCATGAAATCAAAACAGCAAGGGCTGTACTGTAAGCATCTGTAATATACGACTAGCTGGTTTTGTATGGTGTATGTGATGACAAATTAAAAGGTCTTGCTGCAACTTTTACAGGACATTGCATGTTAGAAAGCAGAAGCATAATGGCTGCTTAGCTTTGCATCTCTTGTAGTCCCTTACTACATCACACTGCAAGATGAGGACTGACCTCCAGTGGGTGCAAGATGCCATGAAAATATCAGGCAAAAGACACGTTAACAAAGAACTTTCCAGCAGCCGAAAGTGCCAGCCCTAACACACACAAGAGGCACAAGATCCCACACTGATAGGCAAAGTCAGACCCCCAAGAGCACCCCAAGGACTGCATTTTCTCCAAGGACCACTTCTATTCCTAACACTCCTCCCACAAGACCGCATCATATACCAAATGCATCCATAAGGCTCCATTTACTCCCAAACCTACCCTCTCTCCCAGCACCAGATGCTCCCCAAAATCCATCCTCAAAATGGCTCCCAAGACCACATCCCTTCCTAAGGCAACTCCTAAAATTAAGCATACTCAGAATCATACAATCTCTCTCCCAGATGTACTCTCATAGCTACAGCTGCACCACAACCTACACATAGGCAACAATGCAAACTGTACTTAGCTAAATGTTGCAGCAAATATAGCAGGAAGTACATAGATTGCTCCAAAAGTAATGCCTCCTACTTATTTCCATGGAAACTACAATAGACAAAAAGAGCACAGTAACACTACTTAATAGAGCAAATTCTCAGCTACAAAACACAGTTTTTCAATGTACTCACCACCATTAGATATGCATTCTTGACAACAATGAACAAGAGCCTGCATACCATCCTTCTAAAAATCTGAACTGTCTGGAAAGAGACTTGTCTTTCATATCACTATCTTCACTGCTGAAATGCACCATCCAAAGCTTCACTGTGCTCAAATCTGCTGTCTGGTTTCCATAAATATCCAGCAAGTGTCAAAGAATATCAAAGGTGCCATTTTCTTCTGCGTGGATGAATTCAATTCAAATTGCTTCATATGCATTTCCATGTCAGTTGCTGTTTTGTCAGACTGCCCCTCTGTTGCCATCTGTCACATAAACAACAAAATGTAAAGAAATATTTGAGGGAAGGGTCAGCCTCTGCCATCACACCACAAACATTTGCCTCTGATGTTGTCAGCCAACATAATAAAAGAGTAGGCATTACTTTTGGAGCAGCCATCATAGCATACAAACTACACATACCAACCGTGTGAAACCACTATTCACTAGGCAGTAATTAACAAACACTGTACAAACACAGGTTCCATTCAACCCTACATCTCCACTTGAATTTTAAGGGAATAACTACTATGGAAGGTTAATATAACTCTACAGCTGTAACTGCGTCATGTGACAGAATGCCTGCATTACACTGACCATTGCTAGAGGGGTGGAAAGATGGGATTTGAGTTTTGCAAGATGACAGATCTTTGAGTGAATCTGCACTTGCTGAATAAGCCAGAACAGCTCCTTGAAGCCACAGCACATCATTTCACTCCTAGGTCATTTTATTACTGAAATTTTGAAATGTATTTATTTTATTTACTGAAATAAATGATAGGCCAAAACAATTAGAAAATTCACATTCACCTTGTCCAGTGATTGAGTTGAGAATACGAACATCTTATCCCACAAAAATGATGAAATATTTAAATGCTTCAACTGTCTATTTTTGCATTTAGTATTAAAACTTTAAAGAATATTTAAATTCCACATTTAATTTGAAAATACCTTAGTAAGCTTGAAAATTAAAGAAATGACCAACATTATTTCTTAGTAAATCGTTCTTAAGTTTGTCTTGGTGTAACTTGATACCAAATGTGGAAAGAGCATTCTCACAAAATCTCCCAAATACTGGTGCTGATGATAACGTGGTGTGGGATGAGGTACTAAACATATTAGCTGTTACAACTAGCAAAGGATGTGAGAAGTTTGAAATCGGGCTGAGGAACTGAGTAAGTTCCAGTAATTCACTTTGCACTGGTCTATTACTAAGTTAGTCCAGCTTAGCCTCTACCAAGTAATTACCAACAGCATTTTAGAGGGGGGCAAGTACAGAAATGGAGGTGATTATAGATGTTTGAGGGCATCAGAAATAGTGTTCTGATTCATTTTTGAAGGCACTTGACATTCACACATACAACAAAGTGGTGGGCTGGCAATAGGAAGCTAACGGAGGGGAAAATACAGCAAAGAGGGAAGCCACAATGAACAAAGCAATTTTTGTATGAGAGTGGCTGGGGAAGGTCCGACAAAATCTCATTTTTATTTGTTGACTGTGGAAATTATCTTGCAGGGTGCAGCTTGCTTCAGTGTTCACTGCATTGTTCTGATCCTAGTCAGGCACTGCCTTCAAAAATAATACAATTGAACAACAACCATGACCACCAAAACACACAGATACCACCTTCATGAAAAGCAGGAAGAAGAAATGAGCACACTTAACTGCACATTTGAATTGTAACTTAATACAGCGAGGTATTATTTATGATCACCTAGCCATAATACACCTTCCAGCAAATGTTTAAGAGCTGCCCAGGTTTATACTAATATAATTAGTTCCTTGATTACAGAACTTGGTGACCAAAGAAAAAAGAACACCCTTAAACCTAGGAAGCTTACAATTCTGGAAGTCAATTAAGAACATATTTAATAAATCAAGTAATACACAATTATTTCCTTACAAATTTAAAGATGCTGCTGAATGAAATAGGATGCCCGCAAGGAATGCAAATTCCCTTTGTAACAGCACATCATCAAAGGAGAAAGGGATGGAAGGGAGGGGAAGTCTGTACTGTTGTAGTTTAGGCCCACCACTTGTTAATGATATCTGGAACAAAGCACTGTCACAGTTTGTTTAGCCTTAACACTGTGACTAGTTCCCATCTCACTTCCATTATCTCAGATTAATCTTCTGAGACCATGGTCCTTGTCTATCCTCACTGTTTCATGGTAAACAAAAAAATCCTGTGTTACAGCTGGCACAAACCAAGGGTAGTTCTAAGTTCATGAAGCCTCTTATTCTGTCTAAGTATATCCACTTATCTGCTGTCACACGGGGCTTGCCTTTGCCACGAGAGCAGTACTTGCAGGCATCTCTGGAAAAGGAAGAATACTTTATAAAGCACAGTGAACACAAGCAAAAGTAGTAATCTTCCAAGCTTTGTAACTTTCTTGAAAATGCTGCCAGACTCTTTTTCCAAATCCTAGATCTTAGGGACTAAACATGCAGTGCTGCTTATTTCTCTAATGCTCATCTGTCAGTTCAGCTGTGATTCTGGGATAATCAAGCTCTTCTGACTGTTCATTTAGTGCAATTTATTATCTGGCAAACACCAATTACAGCTTCTTGGTCATCCATGTGGCGGACAAATGTTGTCAGTGTTCCTGCAGTCAAATGGAAACCAGATCCAGAATTATTCACTCAGACCAGCAGCACCAGAGAATTACTATTCTCTTATTTGGACTAAATTCCTGCCAGTGCCAGCATATATTCAGCAGAACACAGATGAAGAACTTGTTGAATTTGGCCCAGTAATTTTCACCTGCCAAAATCATGATTGCTGTAGTTGATTATTTCTATAGGAACTCTTCACTGTTGCTCAAGTGCAGATTACTGGAAAGTGTTTCATATTTCCAAAGAAATGATTCTGATCTTAGGGAGACAGATATGGGAGACTGATGTTAGTTTTGAGACTGTTTGGATCAACTAACGTTCAGCCCCTTTTCTCTGCCAAGCTCTCCTGTAAGTTTCCTGAGCACCGTATAAATGAATGCCTTTCTGCTTCTGTTCCTGAGTGGTATGGACAGACACGGTTGCACAAGATTGATGCTTACTTCAGCCAGAGCTATCCTTCCATGCCTCCAGTTGCAAGCTAGTACAGTGAGAAGCCAGTGATCCTCCACATACAGCTAGGCAAGGTAAAAAGGCAAAAGAACTGCCAAGCATGAAATAATAATGCGTTAGACTCCCTTTTTATGTGAGCTACTCCATTTCTCTTCCTGGTCTCAGATCAAGTCAGCTTGAACTACAAACATACCAAGAAACATTTCTCTTTTCTATACTTAGGTCAGATTCCTTGGTGTAAATCATGGCTGTCCCCATTAACTTTCAATTCAGGTGACAGAAAGTAGTCCTGCAGCTTAAGTTCACAGATTACAACCTTAACTGCTTCATTTCATTCTGTTCTTAACTCTGAAAATACTTACTGAATTGACATTAAGCTTACAGGTCAAGAAGGAAATCCAAGAATCCACATAAACTCCTGCAGGCATGCTCTACCCATTGAAATTGCTAGTGCTGCTCTACCTTTTGGTGGGAAGAAGGAGCGGACCTTTGGTATGTCCAGAGACTATTCAGCTCTCATGTGCTTCCTCTGGGATGGATGGAAGGTTGAACAGTTCTTTTCCTTTTTTTTTTTTTTTT
>VXAB01011191.1:12041-73750 GCA_013399175.1 Odontophorus gujanensis
CTCTACAAAGCCATTATGCCAGTGACCATCCTTGCTAACTTCACTTGCCTAGCTAAGCTTAAGCAAAATTCTTCTTGCACAAACGCCAGTGTCATCAAAAGCACTTTTCTTTTTGTTACTTATACAGTAGGAGAGTTCTCCACAGAAAAAACAGTAGGCCTCATGTATGATGTGATGAAGAAAACAGACTACATTCTAGTGTACTGTGTGCCAATAATGAATAATTAGGACTTGAACACATCTTGAGTTGCTATTGGTAACAAGGAAGATCCTTAATAACAATTAAAACATATGGTCCACGTATGAAAACTGTAAGTTTTATTTTTTTCTGTAGATAAGTGGGAGCAAGGATTTGAGAAAACACTTGGCAGCCTATTAACCATGAAGCAAGCACTTCTGGCTAGCTGATGTACAGCTATTCACACCAACACTGCTTTTGGACATTACTGGAAGGTCTAGAGCTAATTCCAAGGACCTAGAACTGACCTATCTACACAGTCTCTGGATAAAGTGAGCTGCTGATCTCTCTGCTTTTTTCTATGTTTCATAACATTCTCTGGGTGCTTTCACAGTTTGCTTTGGGCAGCGGGGACCTATATTTTATAAAGAACCTCTCTTCTTACTCTTTCCGCTGGTACCCATTAAACAGTACTGTGAATCCTAAGAAGGAAGGCTAGTTTTGAAGGTGTTCAGGCAGAAAGCGTGCACCAGATTCGAGGCCTGTGACTCTATAGATCCTCTCAATGCCTTTATATTGAATTATAAAACCAAATTACTTTTCATACTGCAGATAGCCTCTGTGGTCACCAGCTTGTGACTGACAGGAAAAGCAGCAAAGGGCTGTAACAGTAAATATGCCAATAGTGTTTCTATAGCAATCTTTACAAAACTGTTTGCTAGGTTTGGTTTTTTTTTGTTGATGTTTTGTTTTGTTTGTTTGTTTGTGTAAGAGCAGCTGAGAAGGTAGGATGGTATACGCAAGGCTGAAAATTCAATCTGCGCTTGTTTTGAGTGTAATGCACTTTCCAGCTACAGTCAGGTGACTGAAAAATATGATGTTCTTTCTCTTCAAAATGATATGATGAGCATCAGAGCAATGCCAAGCTAGTAACATAGATAGGATGCTTTTCTGCTGACAAGAAAAAGATGTTTTATTTTTAAATAAGCATTTCAGCTATTTGCCAGAGGCAGATAAGCCCTTTCTCCATGTTTATTTATGTAATCAGTGCTAAGATAAACTTATTTCTCTCCCATTTTCAATTCAACACAGTCCATTGTTTTTCTTCATATCATTATGTTAGTCATTGTTTAGCAGAGTACAATAAATGGAAGAATTTTGTTACACCAATATTCCTCTGTTGGAGATCTAGCACAACAGAACTTTATCACCATTATTTTGCGCCTATACTATCTTTCACCCAAAGCACCTCCTTACAAATCCTTGTGAATCAAAGGCTTACTTCTTTCATACAAATGCACAAAGAATTATATGAGTACTGAAATTCAGCAGCTGTGCTCTCCAACAATTCAGCATGGAAACCAAAATACTAAGGGTCTGCTGGTGAGCTGGGTAATTCTAAAACCCCTGTATTGAAATCAGGAGACCAGTGCTGACTTGAAGTTACACTACTATTCCAAAACTGTATGTAGAGCTCAACGTGGCTTTTCTAACACAAAACTGTGATCCACTAAGATCAAAATTCGATGTGGAAATGCCACAGTTTGAAAGAGTTTGAAAGAAGAAGATCATGTATGAGTTGCGTGTGGCCCCATCACAACCCATGTTCCATCATTTTCTTGAAGTAGTATGCTTTGAAAATCCACCATTCCAGATTATTAAAGTTTTGGGGGTCCTGACATTAGATAAGCAGATAATATAAGATTGTTCCAGAGAAATGAAATGCTGGACACATGAGCTTTAACATTAGGACCCTGAAAGCCCTCAGGATCCTTGCTCAAATCAGCATAATCATGGTTTACCAAATCCACTCTGCTTACCAAGGCATGCCAGTTGTCCTTAAATTCTTGGCAGCAGCCTGAAAAATCCCCAGAACTGAAGGGTGTGTTTAAAATAAAATGGCTCTGTTTTTTCACCTCAGGATAGAAAAAAATGTGGTTGTAAGGTACGTTCTAGGGTTGTACTTTTTTCCTGTTTCCCAATGGAAACAAAGCACTTTTTTTATTTTAATTCATGATTTCCCATGATTCAATAAACTTGAGTTTCTACTCCCCCTAGTTGTAAAATCTAGTAAGACTCCCACAACCTTTCCTACCTGACCACGTGTTGTTGCATATTGAATGTCTATCAAGACTTAATGGCAACACCAGCAGTTAGGTATTGATAAATTTTTCATATTCATCATGTAATAAGTAAAATAAAACAGAATTTGAGTGGCATATCTGTTGTTAAACTGCTACTTAGCATTAGAGGTAGGAACAGTTCAAGAGTCTTTGTTCCAAGTCTTTCTTAACAGTCTTGGAAAATACTCCAATCTGCAGACTCTTGTCTTTATTACTGTTTTATATAGCAGTTCATCTAATTAAAAATATCTTAAGCACTACACAAGAATTTACAATATACACAAGTAGTATAAATCATCTGTTGCTTACTTTCTGTTCAGTAGATTCTCTAAACACGTCAGGTATTGGCCACCTCCAGAAAAGATCTGTCAGAGACCTCTGATCTGTCTGAAATGTAACAATTTTCTTACTGTCCCTTCAATATATATCCTTCTAATTTTTCAAACAATTTTGTATGTATTTTCACATAAAAAAGAAACATTACCTATACCTGAAAAGAACCCCAAGCAAACAATGAACAAGCTACACATCAGACAGAAAAAATGTTTGATCATATGAGATTGACAATGGAGTTGATTATCCATTGTTCTGTGCTTTGATTCATTATAATCCTGAAAAAGAGAGTGAATGTTGTTAATCAGAACTGAAGTCCTGCATAAATCAGTCATGAATCCGTGTTCTGATTCTGTGGTGTCTAGCACTCATTTTGTATTAGAACTCGTATCTGAGTGTGGAAAGGGAGGTTTTGAGCAATGGAAGTGCTTTCAGAGCTTTTCCCTAGCTTTTTAAACCCTGTAAATCAATTACTTTTTTTTCCCCTAAAATTCAAATTTCAGGAAAGGAAAAAAATCTCAAAAATGTGACAAATTATTTATCTTTTTTCATTAGGTCAGTGGTACATGGACTAAACTTGCAGATCATCTCTAGACACAGTGACTAAGTACTTTTTGGTTTAGGTTCATTTCTAAGGTGGCAAGCCTTAAGGTAACTTACAGCAAAGGAAGATTTCAAAAGCTCTAAGGTATTGCAGCAAGCCCTACTATGTAGTCTAAGTTGAAAACTCTAATATTGCCTAACATATAACAATGTTGCTTACATCACTGAAATCTCTTTTTCTTCTCTTTATACATACTTTTAGAAACTGAGCATCCCATCTCAAATGACATAGCCAAATTGCAATACATTGATATTTGGTGACTCCAAGACACCAACATCATCCTCATTGAGGGCAGTGTTTTTGCCCTGCTGGCTATTTTTCTGAAAGAGCAGTTCAAAAGAAATTGTATATTAGAAAGATACATACAATCTAGACAGAAGCACGCATTTTTATCAGATGAGTTGTCAGAATAACCCAGCACTGTTTATATAAGTGGCTACAGGCATGGTGAGATCCTTAACTGTGCTCACTGCCTGCATTTAGTACAGCAGTCTACAACGTATACTGATACAATAGATTTATAAATAGATATTTAACTAGCCAAAATCTCCTTGTTGCTGACATTCCAGCTTAACTTTCCACAGAGGAGTTGAATGAGCTGCTCAGCTGCACAGTGGTGACCAAGCTTCTTGTCCTTAGCTTTGCCAGTGAGTAGGCAAGGGTGTTTTCTCTTGGCACTCTATTCCAGATCCAAATGCAATTCTGCTCTACTGTGACTTATTTTAAAGCCCTGTCAGCAGATTCCTTATCTTAGACTCTGAAATCTGAAGGTTAGTCCCTCTAGCCTTAGCAGAGACAGCAGATATTCACTAAAAGTTTTTATAACTTTATGATTGATAAAAGTCTATTAGAAATGCAGGTATTTTCCCAATATTAACATAGCTTTTAGAGCCTTAAATGGGACCAAAAAAAACCAAACATCAACAGCTTAAAGTGCTGACTTGGTACTTCTCCTTTGCCAAACCTCTGGCCTGTACTGAAGATTAGTTTATCTCTTCAGTCTCCAAAAAGGCCATCTTACTTCCTGTCACAGGAACTGAGCTTGTACTCTGCTGATGGCAAATGCTGCAATTCTGGGTACCTCTCAACATTACTTTTTTTATTGGCCCCTAGTTCTCTCATGGCAACTGAGACATCTTGACAACTGACAACATCACTGGAGACTAAGAAATTACAGTCTTCTCAGAAATGTATTTATTTATCTATCTTTCGGTGAGGAAAGACCTGGTACTTTAATATTGCTGCATAAACAACAAATCATGTTCGAATCCCTTAAGTCAGAAAGAATTTGGAAACAATAGTGAAAACATAGTCTTGCAGCTAGGGAGGAACAACAGTACAGGTTGGAGGATGACCTGCTGGAGAGGAGCTCTGAGGAGAGGGACCTGGGTGTCCTGGTGGATGACAGGTTGGCCATGAGCCAGTGGTGTGCCCTGGGGGCCAAGAGGGCTGATGGCATGCTGGGGTGCATTAAGAAGAACATGGCCAGTAGATCAAAGGAGATGATCCTCCCACTCTGCCTACTGGTGAGGCCTCACCTGGAGTACTGTGTCCAATTCTGAGCTCCCCGGTACAACAAAGACAGGGATCTCCTGGAAAAAGTCCAGCGGAGGGCCACAAAGATAATAAAGAGTGTAGAACGCCTCCCTTATGAGGAAAGGCTGAGAGACCTGGGTCTGTCCAGCCTTGAAAAAAGAAGACTCAGAGGGGATCTGATCCACGTCTATAAATATCTAAGGAGTGGGAGGCAAAGGGATGAGGCTGGACTCTTCTCAGTAGTGTGTGGTATAGGACGAAGGGAAATGGCCACAAACTGATGCATAGGAAGTTCCGCACAAATGTGCATGGGAACTTCTTCACAGTGCAGTGACAGAGCACTGGCACAGCTGCACAGAGAGGTGGTGGAGTCTCCTTCTCTGGAGATGTTCAAGACCCACCTGGACGCCTACCTGTGCAACCTGGGCTAGGGAGCTGCTTTGGCAGAGGGTTGGACTCGATGATCTCTAGAGGTCCCTTCCAACCCCTACAATTCTGTGATTCTGTGTGATTCTGTGACTTTACAGTCTTTAGCAATAGTAGTTTAAGTGCTGCAGCGAACTGGGATACATGGACAATGGTCCAAGTTATAGACGACTTTTTAAATGCAAACAGTTCCAACAAAATGCATGTTCAACATTAACTACAGCAAGATTACTTAATAAATAGCAAGTACAATCTGTAGGACTTTTTATTTATTTATTTTAAGAANCTCATGGCAACTGAGACATCTTGACAACTGACAACATCACTGGAGACTAAGAAATTACAGTCTTCTCAGAAATGTATTTATTTATCTATCTTTCGGTGAGGAAAGACCTGGTACTTTAATATTGCTGCATAAACAACAAATCATGTTCGAATCCCTTAAGTCAGAAAGAATTTGGAAACAATAGTGAAAACATAGTCTTGCAGCTAGGGAGGAACAACAGTACAGGTTGGAGGATGACCTGCTGGAGAGGAGCTCTGAGGAGAGGGACCTGGGTGTCCTGGTGGACGACAGGTTGGCCATGAGCCAGTGGTGTGCCCTGGGGGCCAAGAGGGCTGATGGCATGCTGGGGTGCATTAAGAAGAACATGGCCAGTAGATCAAAGGAGATGATCCTCCCACTCTGCCTACTGGTGAGGCCTCACCTGGAGTACTGTGTCCAATTCTGAGCTCCCCGGTACAACAAAGACAGGGATCTCCTGGAAAAAGTCCAGCGGAGGGCCACAAAGATAATAAAGAGTGTAGAACGCCTCCCTTATGAGGAAAGGCTGAGAGACCTGGGTCTGTCCAGCCTTGAAAAAAGAAGACTCAGAGGGGATCTGATCCACGTCTATAAATATCTAAGGAGTGGGAGGCAAAGGGATGAGGCTGGACTCTTCTCAGTAGTGTGTGGTATAGGACGAAGGGAAATGGCCACAAACTGATGCATAGGAAGTTCCGCACAAATGTGCATGGGAACTTCTTCACAGTGCAGTGACAGAGCACTGGCACAGCTGCACAGAGAGGTGGTGGAGTCTCCTTCTCTGGAGATGTTCAAGACCCACCTGGACGCCTACCTGTGCAACCTGGGCTAGGGAGCTGCTTTGGCAGAGGGTTGGACTCGATGATCTCTAGAGGTCCCTTCCAACCCCTACAATTCTGTGATTCTGTGTGATTCTGTGACTTTACAGTCTTTAGCAATAGTAGTTTAAGTGCTGCAGCGAACTGGGATACATGGACAATGGTCCAAGTTATAGACGACTTTTTAAATGCAAACAGTTCCAACAAAATGCATGTTCAACATTAACTACAGCAAGATTACTTAATAAATAGCAAGTACAATCTGTAGGACTTTTTATTTATTTATTTTAAGAAATAATTGCTTTGATGTAAAATTTCACAGATACAAAGATTTAAGCCACCTCAGCCCAGCACTTGACTGCATTTCCACCTGCCTATGCAAGTTCACAAAGCCTATATCAGGGGCATCAGAGTTGGCCAGATCCATCTCTGCTGTAATTCCACCAGTTTTACTCCAGCTTAAACTAGTCTATCTGTCTGTGATGCCAGCTCTCAAGTGCAGCAAAGCAGAGCAAATCCATTTTCGTTAGGAATGTAAACTAATGCACCAGACATATAGGCATCACTGGAGTAGCTGACACAAAAAGATACACATATCTTTCTGCCAGTTCTGCTACATGACAATGAAGCCCAGCAAGTTGACAGAGGGCTAGCAGCAAGAGAAAGGTGACGTTATCTTGCTGGAGCATGATTTACCAGAGCTTATCTACTAGAGTTCTGGGAGACAGAAATAAAAGAGCAGGGCTGGGAAATTGCTGCCCCAGCTCCCTTTGTGACAGCTATGGAAAAAAAAGTCTGCAAACTGTATTCCTGGCCATGCTCCTAGAATAGACTTCCTGGATCATTACTCATTGTTTTTAAAATGTTACTTTTCTAAACAGAAAGCAGCAACAGAAGCAACACCACATACTTGTGACAATGATTTTCAGCTTCTGTATTTTTGTATGAAAAGTGGCGTTCCTGAGGGAAAGAATCATTCTCCATGAACAGTCAAACATTCTATGTTGCCTCTGAGAAAATAAATGCCTGAGTCAGAAATTATCCAGTTGGATTTCAGTGGAACATCATGAAAACTCAACTTCTTCCTACTGCTGTTGATGAGCAAGTGTGATGTATTATCAAAGAAAAAAATTGCCCAAAGATAGTCTTAAGATTTATGTTAGCAAGATGAAATTGAAGGGGTGACTGTTTTTCCTGGAGAGTGCATCCTATGATGTCAGCAGCCTCTGCAAAACTATGCGTCTGCTCCCAGTTCCTTATTGTTAGTTGCTGACATTTCTATAGCCATACCACCAGACTCTTCTAAGTTTAAAAATTCTCTCTGACTCCTGTGAAGAGGGCTTGTGGAAATCAGATTAATAGGATAAGTAAGTTTTTATGCAAAAGGAGGAGAATTGGATGAAGGAGCTCTACAATGAAAAGCATATCCATAATGTCATAGCTTGAACAAATCACTTCAAATTCTGATGTTAGAAAACTTCCCTTGGGCTACTGTGGGACTGTAAGCACCCTGGAGTTAGAGCCAGACCTTCATCAAGCTTTAAAGGAGGCTGAAGTAAATGTACAAAGGCAGAGAGATATGCTGCAAAAGCTCCAGGTCTTCTAAAGAAGGGCTGGTCTATAAAAACACAAGGCCTATCAGTCAGAAAATACAGCATGCTTGGCACAGGACTAAGATCTCTGCTGTTAAAGGCAGAAGAATCTATACTCAAAGACACCAACTTTAAAGCTGAATGAGTAAAAAGCCCCATAAGCTTTGCAGAGTAAGCTCTGGGAAGGACAGTTATTGCACGCTGTCCGCTTAGCATTAATGATTTTCCTAAAAGTTTGTTTAAAACTTAAAACCCACTAAAATACAAATCAAAGAATGAAAAAAAAAATCATTAAATGCAAAACTTACAGTTACTATCCACTCTGGTCCCCATTAGTACACTTCTTAATGGAGCTCATGTGCATAGTTAGAACAGGATGTGCTTCTCCACTTCCCCACACTGCCCTTGGCTGCCAGGCAGTCTGGTTCTGCTTTGTCTGGTCTGAGCAGGGTCCATCCCCACCTGCTACCCTTTCTGTCTTTACCTTTTGTTTGGAACTGTCTAGAGCAAGGATTGCTTCCAAGCCACTCCTGAGCACTGCAAATGTCCCCACAGGTGATGCAGCTTCTGGTGCAATAATGCTCCATGTGCAACTGTTATCACACAGCTACGATCAGGAACAGAAGTGTACTGAATTCATTAGGACTCTGATTCAGTTTAAGTCATTTTCTAGGAAGTGCCACACTACACAAAGTATTTGTGATATCCAAAGCACTCATTGTGTTTAATTCCAAAAGTGGCTTCTTTAAACAAGTACACTTACACTTACTACTGAGATAAAAAGAGACCTAGAAAGAAAAGATTGAATTTAGGATTCAGGTATAATTCATGTCCAAAACAGAGTCTGAAAAGGAGAAAAACAAAAACAAAAACAAGAAGTATCAAACAAATCAGATCTTACCATGGCAAGAAACAGAAGTAACAAAATTACAACAATTACGAAGATATGGGGGGAATGAAGTGATTAAAAAGTCCAGCTGCATTTTCAGTTTTAGATCTTACTTTATGGATTGTATTTCCTGCAACATGAAGTCTAGAAATCCCCTTTGCATCAGACCGGGGTTGATTCAGAGAGCGAGCAAGTCGTGCCCCGCACTGCCAGAGATGTACAAGTATCAGTGAGACAGTTCCTACTCCAGCACACAGCAGGCAGTTTTTAAGGTTAAAAGATACCCCAGATAAACCTGGCCTTTGTACCTTACAGTCAGAAAATGTTGACAGCGTTCACCTCAGAAGCTAGCCTGCTTCTTCAATTTTAATTCATTTCCTTGAATGCTTTGTTTTCAGCTTCTTGTACTTATGATGCTAACACAGTAACTTATTTCAGTAGTGTTTTGGATTATTTTTTCCATACAATCTAGAGAAAATGCTAGAGAACTCTCATTTCAACTTTCATTTGGCAAAGAGAAAGATTTATTTGATGGTAAATGACATTTTTCCCCCAGCAAGATTAGGGTGCGCATGGATTCTTCTACTGCTTCCAATTACCCGGGCCATTTGTCAGGAAAGGGTGGCATTTCAAAACTCATGACCATAATTAGTTTCTTTTCTGACATCTCAAAGATGCCCATTCTGATGTTAGATCTGTACCAAAAATGGAACCGTTTAAACTCAGCCAGGCTCCCACTCTCTTCCAAAGTGCCTGGTATGTCACAGACCAAAAAAACAGAAGTGTAAATGAAAAAGATACTTCTGTTCTCCAGCGGACAGAACAAACTTTGCTGGAATGTGTTTTATGCAAACTGTATTTACAAATAAGGAATTATTTTCGCTGTCAGCTTGACTTTCTTCTAGCTTTTTATCTTAAAAGGAAAGCTGCAGATACTGTTCTAAAAAGAGGAGGACTCACAAATTCATGGCAGTCTGCTAAAAATTAGATCAACTCAGGCAATGTGAGCTGTTTAATCTGAAGGAAGGTATTTGCAAAGAATAGTCTCCCTCCTCTTTGATCAGCAGCTGCAGGTGACGAATACCTCAGCACCACTTAACACAGCAAGAAGAAAATTCTTGCAGTCTCACTGCACAGCCAAGCAGAGCCAGCTGAGGGCATTTCATCAGTACACACCAATGCAGTTCAAATGCCTAAGGATGAGGGACCAGGGACAAGCCACTCCTGCTAGGTCAGGGGGTGGGAAGGAGGAAGGGAAGAAGTTGTAATGAGTAGCTGTGAGATGTGAAGCCCAGATGCTGCAAGGCCAGTGGCACTGTGGGTTAGGTCTCACACCTCTGGCAGCACCAGCATCTGCTCAGCCTCACAGGACCTTGGCACAGGACAAGCAGGCAGCACCCTTCCTCCTGATAATAGGTGACTTAAACCTTGGGCACCTGCCTGCTTTCTATACCTGCAAGTGACCCTGTGAGGAAGGATAGGTGATGATAACGTAGAGTTTCAGTGACACTTGAATTCCTGTTTTATTAACAATGTGTACCTTAGAACAAGAGGTATTGGCCTTAAGTTGTAGCAGGGGAGGCTCAGGTTGGATATTGGGCAAAATGTCTTCTCAGAAAGAGTGGTGATGCACTGGCAGAGGCTACTCAGGGAGCTGGTGGAGTCACCATCCCTGGAGGTGTTCAAGAAACATGTAAAGGTGGCACTGTACCCCCATGGTTAGTGGGCACAGTGAAGATGGGATGACAGTTGGAGCAGGTGATCTTAGTGGTCTTTTCTGACCTTAGTGATTCTATGACCAATTCAGGCCTTTAAATTTAGCAGGAAATGCCATGCAAGCCAGGATTAACCAATGAGCAGTATGCACTGTAGCATTGCAGCTCTTCATTCCCAACAAAACATTATCTTAACTGTCAATGAACATTATGTGTGCCTAAAACAGTAGTGAGTGGCTTACTAATAGTTAAAAATGAGATAAAAAAAACTAACCAAACAGATTCTTTTTTTCCCCAGAAATAAAGTGAGAAAAACTTTCTTCACCATCAAGACAAATAATAGGGAAGAAAAATCTTATGTCAAGTTTATCCCTTTGGTTTGACACAAAAGAGCAGTTTTTATTGCAATTTAAAACAGAATTCCTTTGTATATTGGGTTCAGAAAGTAAGAAAAACAGAAGTATTTTAAGACAAATGGAAATAAAATTCACCACCTCACAAAACTGATTCGACCCGTAAAATTTCAGGTATCTTTTTGTATGATGAAGTGCCATGTTATAACTCCTTTAATTTGAAGGCAGCATTTTCCTGTGGAAATTTTCAGTCAAGTTACTATCATGGCAGCAGCAGAGCAGCCTACAGCACTCAGCATCTCTTACTTCATGGCTTCTACTGCAGAACTGTTACGTTACACACTGACACTTCCTCCAAAACTTTCCCTTAGTCTAAAGTAAGATTCTTGCCTGTCATATTTGTGTTCCCATGCTGCTAGACATCCTCCCCACTGCCAATACTTTACTTTATGAATCTATTTCTTTACTCTTGCCATATCAATTTCCTGGCTCCCTTCCTCCTGGCTCACAAGTCAAGGGTCAGTCTCGGGAAGAAAAGTGAGAAGTCTTGTCTGGAGAGCAGGGTTAGCTGCAGAGGACCTTCTCCCAGCAAGACAATGGCCTTGGTCACAACCCTTTCACCTTTACAGTGGCTGTCCCCATCTGGGAATTAGTGGTTATCTTCGCAGATTAAGTGCAATAATACAAAGGCATTCTCAATAGGAACACTCCAAAATACTAACAAGAGAAAGAAACACACATTTCCTGTTCCTATGTATCACTTGGAAGTCACAACCACAATCTGAGTCCCCAGTGTTCTAAGCACCTAAGAGGCAATTCATGCACCATATGCTCCTCAGTCTACAAAAACAAGATGAACAGCAAGTGAATGTGTCTCAGCCTATTTCGTACGTGGCACGAAACCAAAGAGTGACTTGCTCAAGTAAACAGATCAAGGGACTCAGTGCAGCACTCCTGGCTCACAGCTCAGCAGCTAAATCACACTTTCTCTTCTCATTCAGAGTTGTCCCAGCGGAACAAAGGAATTTATGCCTCAAAGAGGCAATCCTGTCCTAGTTGGGTGATGAACGATGTAATGCTTAGAGAATTACTCTATTATAGTTTAGGTAGAAAGATAACCTTCCCACCATGAAACTGAAGCATACTTCTTTCACAATTACTGCTGAACTCATATTTCCCATTGAAGGCAAGGTTTTTCATTGTTCTACCGTTGCTGTTGTTCAGGAGGGCGGGGGGCACTGCAGCTTTATTAGAATTGTAAAATTCTGGAGAACTAACAACTGAGAAAACTACTCCTGGAAGGTATTTGGCCAGAATTCTTGGATAAAGAGGATGGGAATAATACTACAAACTTTTCAGATGGATCTCTGACCTTAGAAATAAGATCCAGCTTTTCAGTAGGCCCTTTGACAAAGTACTAGTTATAATGGCAATAAAAAGTAAAGTCTATCAATCTTGGCAATTGAAATCAATTCCTTGCCTGTTCAGCATGCTTCACTTCTACCTAAAGCAACTGCTTCATCTTTTGCAATGACACCTGCCCTTGACTTGTCTAATGAGACATTTTAAGAGCTGCTGCTTTGGTGGTTTTGTTGAGAGAACAAAAAAACAAAACAAAACAAAACAAAAAGAATTTCTCCTTCCAAATCAGCATTCATCCCAAACTAGAAAGCTTTTGCTGTGTACTAACATTTTATCTATTTTTTTTTTTTGTGCACACAGCATGGATACCCATATATAGATACAAGATCTAACTTTCCAAAAGCCTGCTTGACCATTACAAGGACTCTAAAGAATAAGTGCTGAACACCACGTAGCAGTATCAAAATACAAAGGTGTATTGTTCTCACCACTAGTTGATTGCAAGTAAAACCACATGTTTACATGCTAGAAAGGAAGCAGGAAACCTCTACAATTCTTGAGGAGTTCTGTGTATTTTAACAGGTATATTTTGTCCATTCTCTGCTTTGTCTCTCCCTATTTTCAGGATGCGACCTAGGTTACAGTCACTTCTGACCCTTTAAATTAGCATCAAAGATCTGGGAAATACATAACCTGAACAGCTGTTAGAGATGCAGGCTGAGAGCTTTTTTACAAAGCTTTTTACAGGTTAGCAACTTCCAACTGAATTGTAATTGCAAACACTTTTGCTGGAAAATTTGAATACAGGAGCCCATCTGGATTTGTTCACTGAATCGTGAACATCAGCTATCATCACTGAATCTCAGAAGAACTTACTATTTGCTTTCACCGTGGGTTGAATCAAACCCTAAGTCCCTCAGAAGTATCATTTTAAAGATCAACATGAACGGACACTGTTGGTTTGGTTTAGTTTAGGCATAGTAAAAAACAGTAATCGTACAAAACTAAATCAAATTGCCTACAAAAACCCCACTTGACAGCCTCTCATGTATTTGTACATTTCCATGAGTTAAAACAAAAGCTGTTTGAAGAAGGTAGTAGGTGTGGAAATGACTCTAAATCAGCTTCCTCTATAACCACAGAGCTGGGGCATCTGTGACGCTGGTAAGACAGGCCAGGCAGCCTGCAACATGCAAGAGCCCTTCCTGCAGTGGGAGCCCAGTGCTATGGGCAAGGCAATCCTGCTTTCCTGAGGTTGCTGAAGAAGGAGACAGTCATTGAAAGAAGTAAATAGGCTTCTCTCAAGTCTTTAACACAACTAAAGGTTGAGGAGGGTCTTCTATCCTCTCTCAGTCCAGTAGGCAGCAGTGCATCTCCCAGAAAGTGTGGAAGTATGTGCATACATCTGCAAGTATGCAGGAACAAAAAGAGTGTGGGACATGCTTCCTCTGCCTTTAGACACTCACAGTGAAGGTGGACTCATCTCTGATAAATCCCCTCAGCACCATACCTCCTTTGCAATTAAGGGGCTGTAAACTACTGTCAATATAACTATTTTCTCCCATCTAGTGGTGGGACCGCATTTTAAAATGTTCCTCCCATCTTAAATGTCGGAATTGCTAGTTATTTATAGATTGACTACTAGGGATTGCCTCTTCATGATTATAGCATGTGATTATTTTTAGCCCTCCTAAAGAGCTTTGTTACTCATCTGCAGAAACTGCCATTGATATGTCACATCTGCTTCATGGTCAGCTTTAACTGTTTCACCAAATGCAAGTGAAGGATGTTTTATTTCTGGACTGGGAACAAATTCTGAGGTGATAACCCAGCTGCATGACAGATTCCCAGCAACATTCAGCGGAACATTGTGGTAAAATGCTTCACAGCCAGTCCCTGCCCTCACTATACATGTTAAAATCAAACCACATTCCTAAAGGAACAAAGTCTGAATGACAGTTATAGTACAGACTGCCATGATCTACAACCTAAAATGGCATATCCTGTTTAATTCTGGAGATGTTTTTCCAGATTTTTCACATTTGGGCTTTCAAAAGAAAGGTCTGTTGCCCAAGTAAGTTCTCAATGAGCGTTTCCTAAAAGAGTGTGTACCCACCTTGTATATCTATTTTTATATTCTATGTAGCCTCCATATTTATTTTCCTTGTTTTTTTAAATTCAATTGATTCAAGTACAAGAAAACTCGTGCACCTAGGTACTATTCTCTCAAGTCATTAGCTGGAACTGAAATAGGCTTGAAAGGTCAGGAACACAGCTGAAAACTTGTAGAGCATGAACAGTTGCACAAAATACAACTAATGCAGACCATAAGCAGTATGCTGAAAAGCTTACTACAGAGCTGCATGCGGGGAAGTCTAATACAAGGTTAAATACCGTCACAGAGCACGCAATTCAGACAAGGCACTGGGTGTTGAAAAAAGGCTTGATGAGCCAAAAAAGTTGTTTTTAATTGCCTGCCTTTCCTTCTTAGTTCCCCGCAATGATGGCACATTCCTGTCAACAGAAATGCTTCTAAGATAACCATATATCTTCCCAGCAGGCATGCAGCCAAAGTAAAATTCCAATACACCAAATAGTTAAGAATTTTCAAGATTCAGTCAGATAGACAACCACTTCAGTATCTCATCTGGACCAAACACAATTCAGGTCTTTTCCAGCAAAGAAATGCTTACTGCATTAGTTTTACCATGATGTGCTCACTCCTTTCTACTTTTCTGTTTCTTGATTAAAAAATATATATATATCTTTGCAAAAAAATGATGATACAATTGCATCTATTCTCCGTGATTGACTCCAGATCCAACCTAGATGTAACTCTTCTAGTTCTCCTTGTATTCTGTTGCTACTCACTCTCCTGCTTCCTGACCAAGACATAGAGACTACAAGGGACAAGGGATTTTTCTTAAGAAGTCTAGGGATGGACAAAAAAACATGATGCAAGTCAGAGAAGACTGATTACAACACCTTATACAATAGAAAAACTAACTATTTCTGTGTCAGGGCAGATAATATACTGTCTCATCATAACTGATAGGAGGGGGTAATTGAATATGGTGTCTAGGTCATTTCATCACCTTTGGCTTTTCATCTAATAGTATGATTTCATACTTCCAACTTCTCTTTTGGCAGACTTTTATTTATCCAGTTTTGTAACAAATAGATTGAAAAGAAATAACTGATCCTGTGCACAAAATTACCTTTGCTGAAAGTAAAATTCAAAATCAAAGCAAACAAAGCCTGCAGCTGCTGCCTTGTTTTCCATGCCAACAATAATAACCAGTTACAATAAAACTAGATTACCTGAAACAGAAGCCTAAAGTACCACATCTTCAGCATAAATAGATTAGTAGAATTGAAAGCATGTTAACTAGGAATTTTTATTTCACCCTCACCTGGAACCGCTGTCTTTTATCCACCAAACCTGGGGATATGCTATTAAAATAAGGACTTAAAAGTGTCTGTAACAATCTTTTTCTGAAGTCTAGCTTTCGTGCAATTTACATTCAGAAACTGAGCCATCACCCCATTCCCTCTGTACAGCTCTATGTCAGTGCAATGCAGTAAAGATCAAACTGTTATATATTCCTTCATGAAACCACCCTTTGGAGAGTTTTTTGTTGTTGTTGTTTTGTTCTTCAACTAAAGAAAAGATCCACAGTAACAAAAGCCCAGGAGCTTGTCTCAGACCTAGTTGGAATCAGAGAAAGCCACATAGCAAGGTAACAGACACAGAGAGGTCACCACTGCACTTTCCACAGTGAAAACGGTAGGATTGTATCAATTGGTCCTTAAAAAACACATCTAAATTTGTCCCCTCCGTGGATTTTCAATGCCCCTTATCCAGAAAGTGCAAAGCTATTTATTTCAGAAGAACTATTGAAGTGAAATTCTTCTAGCTTCATTTTACAAGCTGGCTTCCACAAGATGCATTTTGGGGACTAGCAAAGTGTCTGCAGTCACAAATATTGCCAAACACAAAGCAGCACAGATGCCACAGATGTTGCCAGGTAAACATGTATACCTGTAGCCATCCAGGAACATGGCTCCTGGTGGATGAGAAGTTGGACACAAGTCAGCAGTGGGCGCTTGCAGCCCAGAGGGACAACTATATCCTGGGCTGCATTAAAAAAGGGGTGGTCAGCAGGGAGAAGGAGGTGATTGTCCCTCTCTACTCAGCTCTTGTGAGGCCCAATCTGGAGTACTGTATCCAGGCCTGGGGCCTACAGCACAACAAGTTGCTAAACCAGACATATCACAGAGACTGCTGCTACCTAAAGCCAAGACAACAGGGCTGTCCTAGGAGAAAAGGAGAGCTATCCCAACTACAGCTCACAAAAACAAACTCTTTAAGAGGGAAGACAAGGTGGGTTGTTGTTTTTAGCCAAAAAGGCTGTAGAGAACCCAAGAACTGTCCAGTGGTCAGAACCACTAGTTAAGATTTGCATCAGCGTCTCATTTAATGAGTTGTAACATCAAAGAATGGTTTAGGTTGGAAGGGACCCCAGGGATCATCAAATTCTAACCCCTCTTCCAGAGTCAGAGCCACCAACCTCCAGATCTGGTACTAGACCAGGTTGCCCCAGGCTCCACTCAACCTGAAACACCTCCAGAAACAGAGCATCTACAACCCCTCTCCAGGCAGCCTGTTCCAGCACCTCACCATTCTCTCTTTAAAGAACTTCTCCCAACATCCCATTTAAACCTTCCTTCCTTGAGCTTAAAACCATTCCCCCTTGTCCTGTCACTGTCTACCCTTGCAAAAAGTTGCTTCCCCTCCTTTTTAGAATTCCCTTTTAAAAACTGAAAGGCTACAATGAGTTCTCCTTGCAGCCTTCTCTTCTCCAGGTTGAACAAACCCAGCTTGCTCAGCATGCGTTTTCACAGGTGAGGCGCTCCAAACCTCTAAAACTTTTGGAAGTTCCATGTTTCAGAGAGCACCCTTTATAACCTAGATGTTAAGGAAGTAGTGTGCATGATTTGGACTCTCCTTCAGTCTTTCCATGGTGATTAAACACAAAGGCTTTACCACAAGCCACTATTTAAAAACCACAGATTAGTTGAAAAGGAAGCAAAATGAACCAGCATGCATATTTCTCTGCTTCAACCATTCAGACAATCACCCATGATTATGTGTAAGTCTCCTCAAAGCACCACGTACTACCTCAGAAGAGCCTTATGACACCATTCTCTCCACAATTCTCCTCCTCTGTAAGCCAAAAATATCACTAAGCACATAAGACAGACAAAGTACAATCTTTCCTTTACTACCTCACAGCCTTGCACACAAACCCTTCCCCACATAGTCTATCCCTCCACTCAGCTAACACTCGCTAACGCTCAGATTTGTTCATGCCAAGCAAACTGTAGTGATGATGAAAAGTTTGCGAAATCAAAATCCTCTGATAAGCAGAAAACAAACAAGGCAGAAGCAGCAATATAAGAAGATCTGGAATGTGATACAGAAGATTTACTTCCTAAATGAAAACTACACTTTCAGTGAAGAGATGAGGCCCACAAAAAGGTAAAAACAGTGAAGGTTCCTCTTATATAACTTCCCGTTATATTGCCCAATGCCTGAACAACTATCTGCCATTTCTGACACTACTTTGGACCTGTACAACCTGCAAGCAGGGCAATCCCCCTCATTCCACAGATGAGAAATGTAAACAAAAGAAAGACACAAGTGGTTCTTTGCTGAAAATCTTTGCTGGGGATGGACATTTACATAGATCACAGTTACTCTCATCAGAGGTAGATGTCTGTGTCAGTTCATTCAGACTGGACTAAGAACACCAACTCATTTCACACAGGGCATCATAAAACGATTTATGACTATCAGGTATTGTCATTACATGTGAATTCAGAGCAATTCAAGGCAAGAACTAGGGGTTTGTTTGCTATTCTGAAGCCAACCAATCTGCTCTAGCATTGTATCTTGGCCTAGATAGCCACAGAAATCCATAAAACATGCGAAGTATCCACAACAGTGTGCAGACGCATAATTTTCCAATATATGAATGTGAAATCACATTCTAGGGGAGATAAAGTTTCAACAGAAATGAATAAATCATTAGAAACTCAAAAAAACATCTGAAACGTCACACTAACTGCTTGCCTGAAGATTCTTCTCCGCTTTACCAGTAAGAACAGAGATAACAATTCCTTCTCCAAAGAAATGGAAACACTGTACAGGTCTGTAAAATATATGGGAACTAGCTGAGAAATCAGTTAACCTTTTCTGTCCTTGATATCAAGAGAGAGTCTAAATAACCTTTACAATCAAGTTTCAGACTTAAAGGATGCAGACAGTGTCCACTTAACTACCTCAGAATCATGAAGCACATAAAGAAGGAAATGAGAAGCATCTTTCCTGTGGAGTTCTGCAGAAGCTCAAGTTTATAAAGTGGTGCTGACTAAAAAGTGATGAAACAATCCTAAATGATACCAGACATTACTTGCCGACTAGAAGACAGTTTGCAACTCCAGAATTTGTGTACAGCTCAGTAGAACTTCAGCGGGTTGATCTCTGTACACAGTTTAAGTCCTTCCTCTCATTTGTGATACTCTCTGGAAAACAACTTCAGGCTTAACTTCGCATTTCTATAGTGGAATGAGTATCACTGAACAGCACCTCAGCAACAAATGATGTATATACACCTAGTATGTAGTTCTAAAACAGCACGGGTGGTAAAACTTGCATTTCTAATTCTCCCTATTGTAAGTTCAGGCAATGCCTTTTCCATTTGTATACGTTATTAGGACTTTCATCTGATTCTACCAACAGGACAGTAAATACACAATGCACACTGCAGAATTTCTGGTGGAAGCATATGCAGTCCTCAGCAAAACAGGAACCAGACTAGCTGTGTCAAGATCCCATCTTTCATTCCCCAAAATACTTGACTTGACACAATAATACAATTCTAGCTAGAGAGAATGACTGAATGATTGGAATTGTTTTTTTTTTATTTTTGTTTTTGTTTGTTTTGTTTTTTAAATAAAGTCAGACAGCTTGTGAGGTACTGGGCCAGAATGACAAGTTGCACAAGAAGAAAGAAAATGAAATTAAGATCATTGCATCACAATCCTGCAAATTGCTAAATAAGCAATCAACTCACAGCACTGCTAGCAAGGTACATAACACTTAACTGACCAGTCAGTTTGATCCAGCAATTGATCATTCTAGTGCTGATATACAGTATAGTTACTGCTAGGTTGTATCAACATGTATTAGCAAATGGAGTACCATGGATGGTCTTCCTGACACAAAGACAACGAAGTACTGTTGTTGGATAGATACTACATGATTGGAACCCATTAAACTTTACTGTAATCCACGATCCTCGGCAGAAAAACATATGGCTTACTCCTTTGTATGTTCAGAGGTGCAGTAGTAGCTCTTGGCCTCTGCTGCCATGGGGTAACCAAAAAGGTAGCTGTAAATAACAGTTTTCCCCAAGTGCAGAGTACAAACTACAAATCAATAAACCTAGATACTATTATATTTTAAAACAATTAAATGTTCTTTTCATAGAAGAATAGAATGCACTCAGAATCCAAGTGGAATGAGTCACTAAAACCTAGATTTTCCTTGTATGTGTAGCTCTGATCACAATGAGTATCCTGCACTCAGTGACAGTCTTATGAAACTATGAGACTTAATCTGCAGCAATGAGACTACAGCAACATTCTAGAGGAGTAGAACTCCTTTAGAGCAGCAACAGACCTCAGAGTCCTTCCTGTACTACAGGAAAACAGCAAACACACTCATGACAGTTTTATTGCTTTCTCATCCAAACACTATGACTCCTACTTCTTACCCTTTACTTCTATCTTGGAAGAGTCGCGTGAGAACAGTCGGAGATTTTTTCTCTTTTTATCTTTAATTTTTGTAATTTATTTATAATTGTCTCGTATCACAAAAAAAAAAATTAAAGTGGAAAGAAAAAGAAAAAAGGAGTTTTAAAGGGCAGAAGTCAAGTTCTTAGCTAGTAAAAACTGACTAGCTTCAAGTCCCATTTTTCAACAGCTAAAGATCTAGTCAGTCTTTGTTTTGTTTCCTCAAAAAATGATCATCTACACTCAACATCTCATATGGCTGCTTCATAGATAGTATTAAATTCTCAAACAAATGTGGTAAATACATATACAAGATGCCTGACTTTAAGATCACAAATTTCAACATTTATTCCCCTCAAAATAAAAACAAATACATCAGGTTAGAGTCTCAGGAAACAGATGGATAAAAAGTCTGTACAAGTCATCAGCACACACAGTCAACAATCTCTACTGTCTCCTTCAGGACTAGTCAAGCATAAGATTCTTCTGAAAAATGCGTTCCTAGATTGTTTTGCTTAAGCTCTAATGTAGGGCCATATGAATATCCAGCCAGATCACTGAGGAAAAAAAAAATTCCCAACCAGCACTAGCCTGCACAACACCAGTAGCTCCAGGCAGAAAGACCTGACATGTTTGTCTTGGTATTCTGCAGCAAAAGACCTCAGATGTACGACCTGGTGTAGGGAACCTGCTTTGGCAGGGGGTTTGGACTTGATCTCTTGAGGTCCCTTCCAACCCCTATGATTCTATGATCCACAAGCGGAAGCAAAGAGTTTCCAAGGACGCTCGTGACATGACTGGTTCAGGTTTTATCCAAATGACTTCATACTTAAAAATGGTTATGGAGCAGTCCCCATAATGGACTTATCAGCACAAGCACTGGTCAGACTCTGGTAACTTCAATGTTATCCCCTGCACAAATCTCACACATAAGACACCAGGTGTGCTGAGTGGGATTTTACCTTAGCTTATCCCTTGCTGCTAAAGCCCGTAAGGAAGAATCTCACCTTTTGACTTGTCAGAACAATACTGCTACTCACAGAACAAAAATAAATGTAGTAGACCGGCAACACCTGGAAAAAATAAGCCAAAGTTATGTGGCCTCACAAGATAATGTCTCCCAAATGATTATGACTCCTCGAAAAAGTGTTTGGGTGGAACCTGGCACTGGACAGGCAAATCAAGAAATAAGTTAGTTAAAATCTAGCATCCCTTGGATCACCTTACATGACGGCTATATTGTCTACCCTGCACATTTGTAAGGGGAAAACTATGCTTGTTTTGAGAACATTTTAAACTCACAGAAGTAGGAAATAAAAACACTTGTTTTCAACATTAAGAGCATTACACAACATGTAAGAGCAGCATCTGTCCTTGCATCTCCTCATATTTAGCCTTCTAAGCATTACTCTCATTTAATTTGAAGTGCTTTTAATATCTATTTGAGTAGATACCTCTTTTTGACCTGCTGACCTCACATTCTCAGGAAGCAATTGCAGTGTCAGTTTTGTGTCACACGTTTTCCATTAACTTTCCACCGGATTATCCACACAGAGTTCACTATGTGTATGGAAGGCTTTTGTTTGTTTTTAATGCGAGCAGCTCAGTTTTGAAACTGCAGCTATATGCTTCATTAAGCTATCTGTGATAAGATCTATCCTAAGGCTGTGTCTGCCTTGGAAGCAGACTGTAAGCACAGAGCTGACACAGGTATGGGAAACCTAAATTGCTTTAGCCAGTGGGCATTACTGTAGCCTTACATGTGTCAAATTTCATCTGTCACCAGAGTGTTAGATTCTTAATTCCCTCTACAGTATCTAACAAAGCTAAAGAGCATTCACCAACTGAAAGAAATTACTACAACCTACAACATTTCCTCGCTCAGTCTTTCCTATACTTCTAATGAGCATTCAGAATATATCTGACCAGACCTACATCAGTCTGCAAGTGTTTAAAGTACTTCCATGTTTAAAACTACTGCGCATGTAGCGTGATGCAAGAAGATGCAAAGCAGAGAAAAGGAAAGACTAGAAGCCCCCCTCTATGTTTTGTACCCTGCCAGTTTGCTGGGTAGAGTTGCAGAAGCAATGGATGAATAATTAGGCTAAATGGACAGAGAGACATTAGGAGGAATTGATATCCATGAAGAGTATACATTAATGTGTTTGGGGTTGCAGGTTCCCAAATGCTCTGACTCTGTATCAGATGGTCATTTCTCTGCAATTCTGAGGATCACTTTCTTCATCCATTTTCAAAGAGATACTGATACCATGTCATTGAAAAGCTGCTATGATTTCAGATTAGGCTTCTCTTGCCAGTTGTCACATGACTAAATAGAGGTATCTCAAGAGACAAATGTAAATGGGAAGTGTTGCAGCAAACCATGATTTTAGCAAATGTACAAATGAAGAACCCCAGTTATTTTTCATGCATCACTCCACTTCTTCCTTTGAGGAGAGCAACTTCAACAACACAGCCGTCTTTAGCTAACAATAGTCATAATTAGACACAGAAAAGACATGACAATCTGTGAAGAATTTGCTGAATTAAATGACCCATCCAGTAGAAGAGACAAAAGGGTGTCAGAATCACTTAGTTCCCTATTTTCTCCATGGCCCTTTCTTCTCTTCTCTCTCATATCTCACTTCAACGTCTCAGATCAGTGCTCAGCTAAAGATTCTTCTAGGACTTTGGAACAGCTGTGATTTTATAATCCCCTCCCTGCTATTCAGCTCAGTGCCTTGCAAATTTAGGGTTGAGACCTCAGTACAGAGACAAAGAAAACTACGTGAAAGAAAGAAAGAAACCACTTTTCTGAAATACTTAAAGTCGTGCTCTTGAGATAAGATGAACACACTTCCCTCAGTTTCCGCAAACTCTTTTCATTAACAATTACTTTCATCTCCCTACAGTGACTCCATCTCCTTCAAAAGAGAAGGCTTACTTATATGGACCGCATACACACAGCTACAAATTGGAGTGAACTTTCTGCTGCTCATTATGACTCTGCTTTATAAGCTGTACTTTCTAGGTAAATGGTGCCTGGTTACAGAACCTCGGCTGTGGGCCACAAGTCTGAAATAGGATTTCATCAGAGAGTCTTTGAAAACAAATGTATACCTCCTTCCTCTCACATGAAATTTCTCTCCTACCAAGCTCCCAAGCCCAAAAAGCTCTGGAAACCCAACTAACCAGTACTTGTCACCAGGAAGCAAAGCCTTCAATACAGTCATTTGCCAGATCTAATTAAGAGCTGTATCATCTCCATCATCACATAGAACAGCTACTGTTGTTTCAGCTCAGAATTTTAACACTGTTCCTTATCTGATCCAAGATCTGTTGTTCTACTCTGCTAAGGAGTATCCTGTCATTTTTTCAGCTTAGTTGGTCATGAGCAACTTATGCAAGAAAAATCTATACGTGCCTATACAATACGCATCCTGAAAACCTGCTTCTGCAAGTGAAGTTGACAAAAAAAAAACAAATACACTGATTAGAAGTCAGATCTTGACTACCCAGTCCTGCTCTAATGACTTAAGTAAGCACTGGAAAACAAAGCAGTACAGACTTATAGCTGTCGTACAGTTGTTGCCAACTTTCCATCCCTGTAAATCATTTGGGAAGGGAAGTATGAAGGTAACAGTAACTCAACCAACAAATGCTATTCAGCTTTAGATATAGGGGAGAAAAAAAACAAAGTGACTGGCTTGATGTTTTATGAACTTGCAAGACAGGGTTTTTCATGTAGCACTAATAGTAAAATGCAATCGAACATGAGAACATTTGCTTTTCAATGAAAACTTAATACATAGATTCTGATGCCACGTAGAAGTCTGCCAAAAGTAGGACTTCTGAGCCAATAGCCCAGCATCAAACATGTTGAGCAGCTGGTTTTGATGTCCTGACAACCTGGGTCAACAGTGTCAGCCTACACCAGGACTGAGGTGAGCATGAAGTATCTGAGGATGTTAAAAAAGAAATCAGAGACAAAAAGAATCTAAGCAGTATAGCTTATTCCTGTGGCACTCATGGCTACCTCACCCTATTGTGACATGACCACACAGAAAGATTTGTCCAACACTGTCCTATCACATTATCAGAGTTATTAGGGTGCTCAGCATCAAGACAAACCAGTACCTATCTTTTCAGTAAATGCCCCCTGGTTTTTTGATGCCCGAACCTAGAGAAGCTCTTTGAAACCTGAAGAGAACCTTCTGGTATCCTGTCAGACAAGTCCCAGCACAAACACAAGGCCAGACTTGCCTTGACCACACCAAGACAACAACCTAATTGTTCTCTGTCACTGTGGGCTGCGTAATCCACAAGACTACAGAGAAGCTGCAGGTCAGGCTGAGGCACATAGTCCTTGTGACAGACACTCTCCTCTATGCTCTGCAGACCACTCGTCCAGGGCTACAGGACTACAGCTAGTTAAGAACAAAAAGTTAAGGTGTTTCATATCAATAAAAGGCAGCTAAGTAATTCTCAACAACAAAGTGGTATGACTGCCCTAGGATTTGCTTACTTTGATACTTCTTTTAATTGTTTTTAACATTTGGATACATACTTCCTTTCAAAACAGTCATAATCTGTCCTTAGCCATATGAGATTCCCATTATGTCTCCAAAATCATTTCTCCCACTGCTTTTTTATTCTATCATGAGCCCAAAAACTTTACCTTCTGAAAACCAGCCAACTTTCAGAGAGTCCGAACTATTCCCTTCCATTCTTCATTGACAAACCTCCCCTAGTTATCCTTCTTTTCCTTCATATATCCCTTATTTACCGTGCCTGAGGAACAGATCCAGTTATCCTGCCTGAAATGACCACTACCACATGTCAACTTATTCCTCCATCTCATTTTAAAATTGAGATAATCACTAGGAAAGTGTCTTGTTTTGGTGGTATTTAAAATTAGTCCATTGTCAGCCCTTATAAGTTGTCTGCTCTCTTCAATCACTGAAAATAATACAGAGATTCCTGTCATACACACTAAACCAAGAGCACTTCAAGGGAGCTTTGAAACAGTACAAGTGCAGTAACTTGACCTGCTTCCAGACCACTGTTTTGCACAACATTCTACAGCTACTACATCTCTGTCCAGAGACTGGTATAAAAAACAGACTGAGCTCAAAAGGCAAGCTGTGGGAGTGGGGAGAAGGCAGGAATATTTTCTTCTGTCCTATCGCACACATGAAGGCGTGAGACAAATCACAACTCCCATCACAAGACAAGGCAAGGCCTGGTCCTGCCCAATCAAAGATGGATGAAGTCACATCATGTGGTAATCTCAAGACTGGTCAGTACTGAAAAACTGAGGAGATCCAACTGTACTTGCATTTTATCAACAGGGTATAAAGTTAAAATGTGGCATCTGAAACCTTTCATCCCTATTCAGTACTCAAGCACTGACCCTGCCAGCCTAGTTCTGTTCAGTTAGAGACTTGGAATCAGCCGTGCTTTGTTGTGAGGAAACAGCCACCCACTGCTGCCCTTGGGGCTCCCACCCCGACCAGGAGAGGGAGTTCCAAGATCCTTGCCCTGCCAAGCCAGAGCTCTCACCTGGAAAGTACATTTACAGAGTTTTCCAAAGAGGAATTGCTGAACAAGGAAGGAGGTCAAGTCATTTGTTAACTACTGTGACTTCATAGGAGTCTGAAAGTGCCAGGCACTCTCTTCTCTCTGAAATGAGATAGGGTGTTGGGTTCTAAGTCACATCCTCAAAGTCAGCACAAATAAAAGCAGCAGTTTCAGAGATACCTTGATACAGATAGCTCTTCGGCAGCAAACGTACCTCTGGTGGAGGCCCACCAGGCTACAGCACGTTAAATGTCTTGCGCCATGCTTCCACGTATAAGCTTTGCCTTACAGGCCCCCTGGTTCCTCAGGCCACTCAAAAAAATTTAGTTGAGCCATGCTACGTGCACATCATGACTTTCATCAGACACAGTCATCTCCCCACTCATCTGCTGGTCACACTTCCGAGAATGTAGGGGGTCTTCTTATTTTTACTTTCTCATTTGCCTATGGAAAAAGAGACTAATGGAGAAAAAGCACAGTGGATGAAATGACATTCACCAAGCACTGGAAAACAGGCCTGTGATCAGAGGGAAAGGAGAAAAATCTGTCTCCTGGCCTACAGGGCACTTTTGCCACCACTGCTGTCATGGAAAAGAGCTGTGGGGAAGGACATAAATAGGTGAGTGCTGCCCCCGTGGGGACAGCGGGCAAAGCCCTCTGTGACTGTGCGGAGTGCAAAAGCCTCACACAGACTTGCTATGGGGAATGGATAGCAGCATCAGAACACAGCTAACAAACATCAGCTGATGCTAAGATCTGGGTTTCTAATGTGGCCAAGACCAGAGAAGTCAGCATAGGGAAAAAAGACCTGGAAAAAAGTCACCGCATTCACAAGGAAGCCAGTATAGGAGCAAGAGACTGCTGTGCTATCCTATTTAACCTGAGGGAGAGCACCAAAGGGAAGTCAGTTTCATCTTGATTTGTTCATCATTGGTTGAACAACAACAAAGAATCAAGTTGCAATGGCCCAGTCTTTAGTACAGGCTGTGACATAAGAGTACTAAAGCTTGCAGTGCAACAGTTCAGGAAAAAAAATTGTCAGCTATACTTTGCTTGTGAGTCTTTGATCTGACTTTGCTTTTGGTCTGACCTTCCGTTCTTATTTATAGCATCCTTAGCAATTATCAAGTACCAAGACACAACTAGAAGCTACAAGGTCAGCTCTAAGGGTCTGGAAAAGCAGCCAAACTTGAACACTTGCACTACCCTGATTTTGACATCTCATGAAAAATCTCTTCATACTAGAGTGCCAGAAACATTCTCTATCAGCAGTGCTCTAAATTCTCCAGTGGATTTAGGTCTGGTATTTTTACTTTGGCTTGGGAGTCAGAGGGAACACAGTTTCTTCAGAATCTTCAGCCTCCTCAGAACTACATATACAACTCGCAGCATCAGATTTGTGCTCTGCAAAAAGCAAAATGAACACTATTTGGAGCTTAGGACCTGGACAACCAACAGGTGTTATCACAGGAAAGACCTGTGGTTAGCCTGTAACGAACAGCAATTGCACCCAAACAGGTGTGACCACCTCCACTCACAGTGCACATACTGCTGGAGAATATCTCAGCTAAACAATGTTTTTAACACTTCTCCTTTATGATTTGGTTACAGATCTGTCTTCAAGCTCATATGGATTCAGACTAGACAAGTTTCAAGTAAAAAGATATCCAAAAGTAGGAAGCAACCTGTGAGATTCTCTGAAAGTTATTCTTCCAGGAAATCTGCGTGTCATGAGCATGCTATACCTTCAACAAGGAAAAGCCATAATCATTACATTTATTTTGTATTATGAATACTACAGGAGGCTGTATCATGTAGCTTTGGGATTAAAACGAGTGGTTAACTCCCCAGATGACCAACAACACTCCAAATAGATAATAGCTAAAGCAAAATATCTGGAATAATCCTCCAGAGCTTCCTTGCAATTTGAAACGAGGTATATAGAACTGCAGAAGGAACCATAAAGGCCCCAAAGACAGATGAGCCACTCAAACACAGTACTTAAGAAAGGTATACATTGCTGTATTGCAAGAAAACGGGCATATCATGAGTTAGTAGCAAATATAAGCCCCTAAAGAGTTATATACCACTGAACATATCCTTGAAGATGGGCACTTCAGTTTACCATGAGCATGTAACAATTCTACTGTTCTCTGTATGGACTGGGTAATAATCCACAGGGGATGAGATTGTTATAGGCAAATAACTATAACAGAATATTATAAAATCCATTATTATAGGTTCTGTTGAGGATAACATCAAGATAGTATTACATTGTTGAATGGAAGGAGCAACTTCCAGCTGATTTGGCATGAAGCAAAAACAAATATGCTTATTTATCAATAATAGAAAGAAAATTACGTAGCTAGCAACGTCCCCAAAATCACCCATCAGACATAGCTAAACATTTACAAGCATAAATATTTTTACCTGCTTTATAATAAGAATGAAGCCCACATTAGTTGCTAGGTAGCAAGGCAATTTAAAAAAGCACAACAATCAGAGTGATCAGAACCTGTATATAAATATTAAATTTCAACACTTTCATCATACATCAATCACAAAAATCTGCGACACTGACAGGAAAATAAAATCATCTTCAGAGTACACTGGAAAAAAAAATCTCAAAAAAACAAACCAAAACAAAAAACCTAAGCTGATTTGTCAAGAGACATAGGATAGACAGCCCCAGGACTGTTATCTGTATGATTTTCCTTATTAAGTGTCAGCATCTTCTAGATCTGGAGCAATATTTTGAAGAATAAATGGGGGAAAAAAAGCCCAGTCTCGGTATGATATTTAGAAGTCCTCCATGGGGTAAAACTGTGGCATTTAATCAGGCTCCAAGACAAGACTAAGTGGCAGAAATTGGAGGAGTCTATATGCCTTAGAAATTCTGGAAAGATGAAAACAGTGTAATAGAAAAGTAAGTGGAATGGGATGTGACACTGGTACAGAACAGGAACTTTGTAAAAGCCAACAAAAAGTTTAGAGATGATGTAGCTGAAGTACAGTATGTGCTGTTACATCAACAAAGATAAAACCATGATTTGCTCTCAGTTCTCTTGGTTGACACAAAAAGCTACTCTCCGTATGAGGCACAGAAGAAGTGTTATTCACTGATCCAATCTGAGCTATGAAGAAAAGAGAGGATTTTTAAACCTACTTATAAAGCATATGCATTGGTTCCTGTAGGAGACAGCTGTTCTGCTCTTAGCAATGGACCAGTGCTACAGTTCCTGTGTTTACATACATGAGATGCACAAAACTTATGGTCTGCTTCCATACCTGCACACTCAGAGCTCAATACCCCTCAAGGGCTTGGTTGATCCTCAAAAATCACATTCTAAAACTGTAATAGATGAGAAAATGCCTTACAGTACCTCATGGTAGATCTCTGCGTGGACACTGAATGTGAGCAGTGTGCTTTCCACGCAGGAATCAATTAGGAACATGAAAGATATTTGGAAGCATATCCAAGTTGTCCATCAAGTCTCTAATTTAAATCAATACTCAGAAAAACCATCAAGAATGCAATGTTTTATGAACTGGGATGGGATCCAGGCTACTTGAAAAAGGTATTTTCATGAAACTAAGATTACTCAGTGGTAAACAGAGCTGCATCTCTGTTTCCACAATTTTATCTTTGTATTTTTGAGAATTCTGTTGATTTTGACCTAACAAGTACTGCTCAAGTATGCTTCCCAGGAAGGAAAAAATACTTCAGAAGACATAAATGCTTCATTGTTAAATGGTCAGGTCTCACTCCACTTTACTAGCGCTATCAAACTCTGTGATTCACTTACCTATCATTGCTGCTGATTTCTACCTGGAATTAAATTCAAATCTTATTTCATTCAGCAAATCAATATGACTACACTGACTAGGAACAGAGCAGAAGTCCCTCCAAGTAAACTGAGGGATTTCCTAACAAGTAAGTGACCTAAATGAATACAATCCCTGCCATCTCAGAGATGCAGAGTGCTAGTGGTATAAGGCAACAGAGTAGATGTTACAAAGAAAGAAGAAAACAGAAGGCTCACCCGTCTCTAAGGATCAAGGCTCGCAGGAAAAAACTCCACAAAAGAGGGATCTCCAACAAGAGATCCTTTCTCAGTGGCAGTCAGCCCTTAAACGAGGTCTAAGAGGGGTCGAGCTTGGCTCCAACTCCTCCAGTCACACAGGTGAATTGCCTTCACTTGTACTCCCAAGGCTGATAGGATCTTTTCTCCAGGTGCTCAATCAGTAGTTCAGACTATGACTCAGCAGTTGCCATACACAGATGTATACACATTGGATGATCTGACTAGAATTTATTCTCAAAGCATGGCACATGCCTTCACTTCCAATTCCCCAGAGGAAAAAAAAAAAAAAAAAAAAGACAAAAAAGAAGGCCTTAGTTTAGCATTAAAATTCCCCTCAGAAGTCATATAAATCTCTAGCTAACACAAGCCAGAACTGATTCGGTCTGTAAGGAAAGAAAAATAAGATTCACGAAATAGCTGGAGAAATTACTGTAATTCTCTGGTTTCATCAAAAGCAGAAAGAGACAGATTCTTTTGGACAAGGAATTGTAGCATCCACCTGCAGCTCTCCATACACCTGCTCTGAGAGAGAAAAGCAAGTAGTTGCTTTCACACAGACAGATCTGAGGTCTGAATAGCCTACAACTTTGCACAGCCATGAAGTTCTAGAACACAATTTAGACTCGTTTTGTTCAATGCAAAACCCATTTATTCCACACGCTTCCACTCTCTACCAGCCCCCTTTGGGGAAGCCGAAGAAAGGACTCAGTGCCCAGAAGATCTGAGAAATTTCAGCTAGCATTATGTACACTCATTTTCTTTCCTTTGAATTCAGCTATGCCCTTGTGTCCCATTTTAAATAGCACCTTACCTTCCTCATGGCCTACAAGTTGTCATCATTCAACTGAGGTCTGCAGAATTCCTCCTGCTTTTGTTCTTCATAAATCAATCCCCACAGTACTTCTGTTTATAGTTCTTTACTGGGAAACACAGTTATTTCTGCAGCAAAGCAATTTTTCTGAACTTTACTTTTCATCTGCACATTAATCTTTTCAACAGGAAGGACACTATAAATATTTGAGTGACTCAGTCTGTTCTTCTACCAAGCATGTACATCCTCGCAGCCCTAACACCAGAGCACCAAGCTCACTCCATCTGCTGAGAACAGAAAGGGCTGCAGGGAGGACTGGAATAGCAGAAACACAGCCAGCTGGGTTAATCAGAATCATTTACAAGGTTACTCCCACCTGAGAAGGAGGGAAATAACAGGTGAGCATAATAAAATAATACACTTTAAACTGTCCATTGGAAAAGTACATTACCCCTGTCACTTAAGATAGATACCAGGTTATGTAATAATATCTGCCAACATTAAGTCAGCATGAAGTTTATTTTAGCTAAGAGTCTAGTCACAAACTAAAGGAAAAGATCCAGCTGTGTGTGCATTCTGGTTCTAGCTCTTCCACTGGCTGGCTGGGAGGCTATAGCTGAGTGACTTCAACAGCACAAATTCAGAAAGAAAACCACATTCTATCAAGGTAGCAGTAATGAATCATTAGCACCAGTGCCAAAGGCAATAAACTTAGCTGTCACTTATTGCAGAGAAGTTCCTTGTGCTCAGTCCTATACAGCACCCAGCACACCAGCATGTAAGTCATTGACTGCATCCTGTAAGTTAGATAATCAACCAGACTGGATGCATATCTCCTCAAAGGTTAAAACAGGCAAGTTATACCTGCTCCTAGAAGTGGTAGCACACAAGAGAATACTGTAGCTATCACAGCATCCAGTCAGGTTTAACTTTCCACTTCTTAAATGGAGACAAGCAGCTGTTTAATGCTGTTTGTGATACAATCCCAACCTGATACTGGGACTCATGCTCTGGTTTGCAGCAGGAAATAAAGTTCTCCATGACTGTTTAGGCCTTTTCTATGTACAGGAGGATACACTGGATGGGACTGCTGATCTGACAGGTGTTAAGAGAGTGCACAGACCCATGGGGATCTGAATGGACTTCCAGGTATTACTGTAAATTAAACAACAAGATCATATTATGCGAATCCACATTCTTATAGAGATGCTGAATTCAGGAATACATGAAGAACAGGCCTCGTCAGGGCTCAGCATGACTTCTTGTGACATAGTTACACAATGTGCAAGGATGCTTCATCTCTACTGTCAGGAAGAATCCTACCCTCCTAAAAAAGCCGAGTCTTTAATGCATCCAACCTCCACATAAACTCCTGAAGACAACAAATGGGTCCATCAGTAGAGGCAGCAAAGCCAAGAGGGCTGAATTAATCAAAGTATCTAGCAGAGATGAACAACTTGAGCAGAAAAGAGAAACCCTTGCTGAAAAGAGCATTAGATAGAGAACAGGTATTGGGGATTCAGTCCCTGGGAATAGAACTAATAAAAAACTGATAAGTAAAACTGACATACATGTTTTTAGTACTAGAAGATGGGGATAAAAATACTCAATCAATGGTTCCCACTAAAATAAGTGGCTCACCTTCCTGCAGTAACTTCAGAGACTTGGAAACAGGTGATCCCAGCCTAAAAGAGGATGGTGACCCAAGAGGTCCAGTGCCACGCCTGATAGCAGGGACCTAAATTGTTACATAAACCATCAGCTGGTTGTGACATGAGTGTGAACACATCAGTTCCTTCTTGGAACCTTCTATTTTACCTGCACTGTCACCCAGAACATTCTTACTGGGATTTTACAGAGTCCAGAACAGGTGGGCTCTGACATTGCCATACAACACACACAAGCTTCATTCAACAGTTCCTCATGAGCTTGTACAGAATAGCTCCCTGGGATTTACCAGCTGTGGGGCCCATCCAAGACTGCAGTTTGCAGACTGTTATCATATATTCAGGTGAATAATTATATCCTCNGAAAATCAGTTCTCTTATGCACTTTACTGCACTGAGTCTGAAGACAAGTTCAGTTCTAGTAATCTGTATGGTTTGGGGCTTTTTGTTTCCTGTTTGTACATTATCATAACAGTGCTATGTCACACTGCAAGGCAAAGACTCATGAAACAAATGAAGTCTTCTAAAGAGATTGAGAGCAAAGAATGACAGAGGTCTGTAAAATATCAAAGTCAGTGGAGACTGTGTACACAAAATACAACTCTTCAGTGTATTCTAGTACAAGGATTAGCAGAAATCAAAAGAAACTGGCAGGAGACAAGTTGGAAACAATCCAGAGAAGATGACTCTTTGTTCTATGCACACGTAACTCCAACTACACTGCACAGGGTTCTCTAAATGGTACAAGTGCATGTGGGATCAGGATGAGATCAGACAAACTCAGAGAGAAAACAGGTTTACTATAATACATTTATCTTGGCTGGGTCTAAGTAGTCAGAGGAATGTGTATTTTTAATGCTGTTCTATGCTTCACATTTGGTCATTGTCAGAAACTGGTGCTACATTAGGTACACATCTGACAGCTGTTCCTACATCCTGCCAGATTTGTGCTTAACAGCTTTAACAGGTTTTCAGCTGGCATATAGAAGACCAGCCTGTACACTACAAAGGCAAAGAAAAGCTATGAATTCACAGTACAGATCAGTGTGCATTACCACTACAGCACAAAAGCAGAGTATCAGACCACTCTGTACAGAAGGACGGTAGGAATTTATGGCTGACTGTTCCTCCCTTCCCTCCATTGCACCATTTATCTGCTGCAGATCCAGCACTGCCTTCATGTACTCTGCGTAGCTCTTCAGAATGGCTCCCTTGATGGACATAACAACAAGGTTAGGTCTTAAAGGAAAAGAAAAAAGAAAAAAAAAAGCAAATGTTTGCTCTGTAACTTCGGATTAAATTAGTTTTAAAGGTTCTCTGGCTTCCAAATGACTTCCATACCGTAATACTGACATCTTGATGTCAATTCTGGACTCAGCTGGTTCACTTCTTCAGTATAACCGAGCAGTCACTCATACTCCAGGCTTGTTTTATTCAAATAACGCTGTACTATTTCACAGCTTATTACATGAGATTTTTTTTCCAAAAGACCTCTGTATTTAATTTCCAGGCAGAAGATTGATTGCTCCAAGGCACTGAAGCTTATTAAAGTATACATGCATGGGCATTTCATTGCCTTCTGAATAAGAGCTGAAACTTTTTCCTAAATTGGTCCTACATCTGCTTGAGACACACTACAGATGGAAAATTTGGTACTAGTAGAATTCCTCAACGTCACATCCTATACGAAAAATAGAATCTTCTTCTAATCACGACCTCTGTGAAAGCGGAAAATAAACTACTCCATATACAATGTTCTTATATTAAGAAACATTTTTGTAAAGGCATAGAAATCTTTATTCTCCAAACAACATTGTCAAGTGACAGAAATTGAAGGAGACTAAGTGCTACACCACACAGCACCAAAGTATTCTCAGTTGCCTAAGCAACTTCTGTCACTTAAGCTACACTTCATCCATGAGCTGTGCCACATTTCTCCATGCCAAACTGGCTTGCGTCCACTTCAGCTTTGCGCTGGCAGTGCTTCGTCCCTTCCCTCTTTGCTTCCAAGGCCTGTGATTCTGCAGCCTGGCTAGTATGTCTTACTGCAGAGAACATATGTAACAAAGGAAAACAAAGAGGAAAAGAGCGCATTCCTAAGAGTTGTAGTTTTACATTTTGTTCCCAAAGATACAGAGCGGAATGCTCCACACTGTAAAGGCCTTCAAGCAACAATTCCTCCTTGCAAGTTTGACCCCATAACTCTGAAAGCAATGCACCCAGCCAGGCCAACTTCACTGAAGCAGTGCCAAATTGCCAGGCTTCACTGTAACTACAGGAGATGCATGTTACAACTTGCATACCTGTCTGCACTTGCGCCCATTAATCCTATTTGTAAGTCCCCTTGTTCAAGCACTCCTCATCCCCACCCTATCTACAAGAGATCTCCTGCTACCATGCCAGATTTGCCAAATAAACCTTTCCTCAAGGCTTCTGAAGTATATATTAAGATTAAAGAAAAAAAAGAAAAAAGGCTTAACGTGTATAACAGCAGATCATTAAGCACTTCAGAAACATTCTCACATGCTCACAGCCTCCCCACAAGATCAGGTACAAGTCAGAAAGTGTTTCCCACGGTGAAGTCAGAGGAAACCAGAGAGAAGCAAAGGCTGAGGCAGGACAGAGCCCTGCTTCTCCTGAGCACGTTACAGTGCAGCAGCAGTCATGCAGGGGGGGTGTGAGCTGGCACTTTGCCATGGCACAGCATGGCCTTTACCCGGGCTGCGTGGGGAACAAGAAGACAACAGAAGCAGGAGAAAACAGCCTTGCAGCCATGCCTTCACTGTGCAAGCTCTCCGTGTATGCCATTAGTTGTTTTTTACCTCCCAAGATTGAACAAAAGGAAAAGAAGCAAGAGTTTACAAGCAACATGCAAGTCATAATTGCATAACTGCTCCCACACAATTAGGAACTGGTCGGTGAAACCATTCCCAGCACCAGTGATCCCAAGCATTTCTTTAGACCAACAGCCTTCTCTGCCTGACAGAGAATCTCTCCTGAGATTGCACAGCTTGTGTCCGTGTAAAGCAGCACCAGTGAAATGACAGCCTCATAGCTGCTTTCTGTCCCTGCCCTCAGGCAGGCAGTATGTTGGGTCCAAGCTGCCTTACCCCTTGCAAAATCCTCCAGCTGAACAGCTTGTTGTGTAATACTAATTTAACATGGAGAATGGTTCCTTCCCAGCATATGGCAGGCTGCAGTAGTTCAGTGGGCCTCAACATGATCAGCCTCAAACTCAGCTCCAAGCAGGAGCTACTGAATTTGATCATTGTATGACTGTGCTTGGAAGACAGGTTGTTTCTGATGTCTGCCATCATGAACGTTAGGTACATTCATTCTGCTGGCATGCCAAAGGTCTGGCTTACTTGGGACTGGAATATCCTCACAAAAAAACACAGTGAGACGCACACATGCACAAAGACTCAGTAGTAGGTGAAGTTGTACATCAGTTCTAATGGTGGAGTTTCTTCTGGGGGAAAGGGAGAGAGCAAGCAAGAGGAAAAAACTCTCAATTGGCCATCCAAGGTGTCAGGAAAGCATCCCTAAATCAGCATCCTCCCCAGGTGTCCCTTCGGTGTAACAGGTCATTCATCCCCAGTAACTGCATAATTTCCAGCAAGAACATTTCATCAGCTATGGGCTGTCCCTGTGCTGTGCTGATCAGAGCACCTGAGCATCAAGCACAGGTGTTGCACATCAGTTCTGTGCACGTATCATATTGGATGCCCCAGTGTAAAGCAAGGGCTACAACCCAGTTGGTGATGCTCACAACAGCAACAATCCCCTCAGGATGTGCAACACTATGAGACTATCAGCAACAAGGGGAAGGAAACCACTGCCAAGAGGCACTGGGAAAGGCAGCCCTGGCAGCCTGAGGGTCAGAGCACAGAGCTGCCCATATGAGGTGGACTGCAGAGCCACAAGGAGAAGGCCCCTGGCAAGACAAGAGATTAAGACACCCAGCGCACTGTGCTTCATACTGAACTGTCACCTGTAAAACAAGAAGCAACACTAAGATTCAGCTGGAGCCATAGCCTGTGATACAGGCAGGTCTTTTTAGTTGTTAAATACAACCTGCAAAGCACACAGAGGTGAAGGGAGGAGATGCATTTGCAGTACCTACAGCTACTTCTGTGACATCAGATGCTCTATGATGCACACACCAGACTGCATTGCTAGATCACACTGCTGCGTACAGCAGTCAGTAAGTGATTGCAAAAATAAATCAGAAAAGCAATGGCTGTAGTTTTCTCAGTTTTGGCACTGGAAAACCATCAGGCAATCTTTGTCTCTTCTGTACTCGTGCAACAGATTTGTTGGATGGAGCTATCACATATGCCCTCAGCTAAGTGCTGTATTTCAGAGGAGCCACCCAGTGTGTGGTCCTGTTGTCAGCAAGCCACAAAGACTGAGAGTGCTGAGGAGGCACCCCACTGCCAGCAGCCCCCTGGGACTCTGCATCACCTGCTGTAGTGCTGCAGTACCTGCATGGTAAACACACTGTCAGACTCCAAGCAGAATTCTTTGTAACAGGGAAAGCTGCACTGCCTGCAGCACAGTTCTGCATTCCTGGCTCATTTTTCTCAGGACATGCCTCACAGACGGATGTGAGTTATCCTCAGAAAATCGGCACTGAACCATCCTGCAGGGCAGAAGGGGTGGCTGCTGCAGAAATGATGCTGTGAAACACAGGTCAGTCTCTTATCCTGCTGCCCNCCCCCCCCACTTAAATTTCAGTCTGAGTGGGAACAGAGAGTAAGATGATCAGACGGCAAAACTTCAGCTCTGCATTTGGACATAATCAGATTCAATTCCCCAAAGTCTCTGCATGACCTTTGAAAGTCTGTTCAAGGGATTTTCTGCAATGTATTCAGACACCTAAATTTACAAAAAGGCTTTCAGCTGAATTTCCAAAATATCCAAGTCTCCAACTCAATGATTTTACTGCAGGAAGGGATTTGAAGAACAGAACAAAACACACATACAAATCCATAAACCTCCTGTCTGAATAGCTTTGAAAATCTGACAGTCTGTGTGCTTCAGTCATCTTCCCAGCCATAAAACAGGGGATAGAGCACATTCCTACCTAACAGACACAGAACATATGCTGTAATACAACATATGCTATGATACTCACCATGTCTCACAGTGAGAACTCTCAATATCTTGAATCGATTCCCACTCCCCAAGTCTGGAAGAGAGGCAGGAATAGGATTTCACTGGAGTGGTTGAATCCCCTAGTGAGCCTAATTACTTATTTGAATTAAGCATGAAAAGTACTCAGTTTATTCAGTGTATGCTCCAGTTAAAAATATCAGCAACATAACAAAAGTAACCAAAAGAAGTAGCTGTAGCCCACAAAGAACATCATTCCTCAATTCAACCATTCACAGAAAAATAAAATAAAAAAAAAATCCATTACTCTAATACCCTCCTTCAAACAGCTTCTCTTCCACAAAGTACAGCCTAATTAAGACCATATTTATCTGCAAAGAATTCTTCAGTTAGGAAAGGCAAAACAAATACCAACTGCTAGTCTGAAAGATGGAAGTTCCCACTGATTTCATAAACATCTCAAAAGATGAAATCCAATGGAATAGCAGACCACAGTTCAGAAGCTTCTGACTGGAAGGATTCTCACATAGTACTCTGTCAAACAGAAAAGTCATGGGTATTTCTGGGTATCAGGTTAGCATATTTCATAGTATCTTGAAACTGATGTTTTTAACTATACACCTCATCACGGCTTGTGCCCTTTAGAATCTCAGGATCTTTCTCCTACACATTGTAAATGTTCAGAGAAAATAAGCACATGTATGCCCATGTGGCTTTCCAGGAACAAACCTGATGCTGCTCAGTAACCAAATCCTTTCTCCATACTAAGTAAACCCAAATACTTGTGCTTTGGGCCCATTTCAGACTAAGTAGCAGTGCAAACAAGAACTCACAGAATCCTTAGAGTTGGAAGGGACCTTTAAAGGTCATCTAGTCCAACTCCCCTTCAATGAACAGTGACACCAACAGCTAGACCATGTTGCTCAAATCCCCATCCAGCTTGACTTAGAATATCTCCAGAGAAGAGGCATCCATCACCTCTCTGGACAACCTAGAACTCACAGAAAACTTGCAGTGCGTCTAAAACGCACTCACTGGGGAGACCGAGCTCTCAAGGGACACTCTATGTCCCACCCAAGTAGTGGCACAGCCCATAGAAACAAGACAGTGAGTCATTTTTTAAGAAGTTGCTCACCATGTCACCAGTCCCAGCAACAGAGAGTACTCCTTCCACAGATGGACGGAGCTATTCCTCTTGCTGATTAAAGCACCATCAACATCTCTGAATGTGCTAGTGGATGTCCAGATAGAAAGGCCTGGCGAGATCATTTTGTGCTTTTGATGGGCTGTCAATCTGCTGCACGGTGAAAACACACCTTATTGAGCAAGACAGCGTTATTCAGAATCATTTGTCTAGATGTGACAAACTGCACAAAACCAGGAAATTACATCCATTAAGGTATGCTTGCAGGCAGCATTGTCATTGCTTAGTGCAATTAAAGCAATGTATAACATCCGTCTCCTGCTGCCCATGGAGAAACGTGGCTTCTCTTCAGGAGCTCAGATAAGCCAAAACAGCAAGTGACACTTGTGTCCCTATGAACCCAATTCTGCTGCAAAATCTGGTATCTCACTGCACAGGCAGCTCCATTAATTCCATTACAGCTACTGAAGAAGCAAACAAAGCAGACATTTGATCTCAACAGTAGCTCTGAAGATCCCGCTCTTACCCTTCCATTACTGCTCTACATCATGAGGTGCACTCTGCACTGGGAAGGTCAAACTTCTCCCTGCTTCACATCTTGCCTCCAGACTCCTGTAATCAGTACCCAAGCACATATCATTGTTCATCTTGTACGTCGCCATTGTACTTGGTGTCATTTAAGCACAGAAGTAACAAGACATCATGTCTTTCTCCTTGGAAACTGCCAGTCCTGGAGATAATCTGAACGTCTCATGTCTGGCATAAAGAAATGAGGAAATCAGGAGTATGCAGTCCAGCATTGCCTTTCCAGAGATATGTAACCTATACACAAGTGATGCTTCTCAGTGAAAAACTGAGTGACGTTCAGTTTCTCTTCCCAGCCCAAGCCACCTCCCAAACCTTTGTATATTCCTCTACCAGTTCTCACAAAAATAGGATTACTTTTATTTGGAAAGGAGATTGTTAAGGGTTAAACCACTTCAAGACATTTATTTCTGTCTCTGCCAGATTTTCCATAGACTTCTCTGCTTCAGTACACAAGACAAACTATGTCTGTGAGACCAATGCTAGTACTTCATTTAAAAATAAGTAAGTAAATAAATAAATAAATAATAACAAAAACTCAGAATCAGAGTACAGTACACACTGATATTAAAAGAGAACAACTTTTTGATGTCTTCAACAAATGCTAAAGAGTCAGTTTGCCTGGTAAGGAAAGATTAAGACTATGAAGTACTAAAAAAATGTATGGAAATAATACGTAGTAAGAAACAAATCATGTCACAGAGAACCATAACCATCCTGCCTTTGCAACACCAGGATCCATTCTGTTCGGTACAAATCTATTTTTCTGTAGAATGAGTTTCACTTCAACTGTGAATGATTTATAGTTTAATCTGCTTATTTGCAGAAATATATTTGGGTTTCACTGACCAAATGGTGGGACAGCCATCCATTTTCTTGAAGAATTCACAGAAAAAAAAAAAAAAAATGCTGCCTGTCTCAGTTTCCTGACTGGTTTTTCAAACATTAACATAAGTTCTGACACCTTTGATCTGGTGGTAGGAAGGAAAGCAAAGAGAGGGGAAGTTATTTTGAGTCACCTAACCTATCTTCTCAGCACACAGCACTGACGTTTATATCCACATGGCTGAGAATTTACAATACAGAGCCTCAAAGACTTACTTCACTTTGGTCTTCATTATTATTATTTACTCTTTATTTCATATGGCTATTTTCTTGCAGCAAAGCCTTTTTCTCTGCTTCAATCTACTTTTTTATTGCCCTCTTCTCTGCTGCACAACTATGCTGTTGTTCCTGTCTCTATTTATGCCTTCAGTAATACCTTGTTTAGCTAGATCTCACTGAGCACAGTGTTGCCCATTTGTACCACCAGGAGGTAGAATCAAGAATTCAGAAGATGGCCCTCCTGCCATCATTATTTTATTCTCTTCTATTTCTCACTTCCACCCAATGAGGTCTTCCTAGCTGTGCCGCATCTCAAATTTGATGTTGGTTCAAAAACTCAGGGTGGGAAGTCAAACCCCAGTTCACCAAGTGATTTAAGTTTACATGGCTACTGAAAGAGATGTACCTGTAACCATATTCCCAGCAAAGCTAATCTGCTTCAGGCATCTTTGAGAGGACCAGCTTCCCAAACCCACAGCATACTGCAATTCTGTGACCTTCAACAGCACACTGCTTGTAACACTGTAACCCGGCGGAAAGCACGGCTATGAATGACAGTAGAGTAGCAAAGTCCTAGGCTGCAACAAATGAGGACTTGCTCAAATACAACAGCTGTATGCACAGAAACAAAAGAAAGAATCTGTGTTACGTGCACTTGAGCTCTCCTGGGTTGGCCCTGCCTTCCCCCCGGGTGCTCAATCGCTGCTTCAAGCCACCACTCAGCATTTCCACTACACTGCTGGAGAGCCAGAAGGAGAAATTCGGTCGGGATTAAGCACAGCAGCTGAACTGAAGTTTTAAGTGGCAGACAGTGCAACGCCATCAAATCAACTTTATTCTTTTATCCCAGCTGCAGAAGATATTAAACTAAGTAGCATCAAAACTACAAGGTAGAACTGCCCCATCAGATTTTCTAACCAAAATTCAACTGGCAGATTTTTATTTTTTTTAACCATTAAACCATTTTTGTTGCATGGACCAAGCATATCTGATCTGTTCCCTTTCTGTCATGGAGCTCATCACCACATAGAACCAGAGTGCTTTTGCAGAGGAGACAATTACAAAAAAAGTGCTTAGGTACCATACATATATATATGGTGGAAAGACAGCATTTTTAAAGCACCTACTCATCACCAGTGTTTTTAAGAGACATCTTTGTTCCAGAGGCAGCTGCCATCTGAAGTACTGACAGAGAAGTCATTCCTTCCACCTTTTGTTTTTTCAAACTCTACCATAGGGTCATAGAAGAAAAGAGCTAACACCCAATTACCCAATATCACTGGCAATAACACATCACTTTTCCAGCCAAGATCTCCCTGATGGATGACATGTCCCAGGAACTGTTCCATTATTTTAGATAGTGACTTGGAATCTGTGGCCAGATGGCAATTGAAGGATAATAGTTGGCAAACTTGTACATGTCTTCACTCTTTTCAAGGTAGAGAAAGACAGTTTCCAGAAATAGTCAGAGTGATAAGAATAGCAGGAATGAGTATGAGAAGACATTTTCTAGTGGCTGCCTGCCTTTGCTACGTGTTTGCCACAAAAATCAATGTAGGAATCTTTGTCAAGTTGGCTGTTTGCATTCTGGCTGTGCTCTTTTAACAATTATACTTAACACCTAATTTTAAGTCTATATATTTAAAGAGCTGCCAGAAATAACTTTGGCCATACTTACTGTAGATTTTTTCCTCTACAGACATCACCTTATGGTCTGCTTAAAATCTGGGTTTTCATTAATTACTGACCTTGTAACTGCAAAGTGTAGAAGTGTTACCAGCTGAGCAATGTTGCTTACTGCTGAAGTGATGTCAATCACAAACAATGAAGACTTGTCATAAACTGTGACATAAATTCTGCTGTTCTTTGTGGCTGAGTTTTACATACACTCCCTTGATATTGTAAGACATCTTCTCCCATTCCATCCCTGCATCATATTCTGGCATCTCAGTGTAAGAGCTAAAGAAGCCAGAGTAAAAGGCAATCTGCAAGTAAAACACTAAGTAAAGCCACAGGTATCTGCAGTTTCATTGTCTAGCCATGGTGGACATTCAACATTCCAGCAGATTTCTAAGCAACCATTAAAAAAAGATTCATTCACAGATATCTGGGAACTCTCCACTGATACACTTCAGTTCTGGAATAATCCATAGCATGTAGCCATTTAAAAGAAAATATTCTTTGAAAAGGGAACGGTGACATTCACATTAAGAATAAAGATGATTTGCTTTAACTTTGGCACCAGTAATAATGAGTAAGATCCCAGTTCAGAAATGTACCACCTTTTCAAGGCCACACCTGAGCTAAAGTGTCCTAGTACATGTTTACATTTATCTATGCTTATTTAGGGTCTTTGACTTTTTATACTATAAAATAAAAGCCAAGCAGAAGTGTCTAAGCAGAACAACCAGCATCTTCCCCTTCCCCTGGCAAGTTGCTTTCTCTCTACTACTCAGTGCTTACACCCTCTCATGGCCGTAACCAGAGCACTGGAAGCCAAACCCCAATGAAATACCTACAGGGAGAACAAAGAAAAGCTGGAGTCCTTGATGCCCTCTCCCAGCCAGGCCTCCAGCTTGTACCTTGCTGTCTAAAACAACACTTTCAATTGCTCAGCTGCATTCGACAACCTGATGCTTTAAAGCTGAAACCATTTCCTTGGAGAACAGTGCTATTTAATCCCAGTTGTTCTCCTCCCATGTAGAAGTGAAGGGTTTTACTCCAGATTCTCCAACAGCAGACTCCCCTGGGAGCTTCATTTGACTTCTCCCCTCCTTCATACAGCATTTCTGTTTGAGTGAAGCAAGACACTGGTTTCTGTCAGTGTAGCAGCATGGACTTCAATAGAAAGAAAACTAACATAGGACTGAGTGACAGGCATGATGGTGACAAAACAGAAGTACTCATTGAGCTGCTTCCTAATAGCATAACAGCATAAAATAGAAACTTCTTCTGAAAAAGCATTCAAATGATAATTTTCTCGTGTGGTTGTACACCATGTTCAGCCTGTGCATCTGCATGTGTGCTCAGAGGAGCACAAAAAGAAATGCAAAGAACATACAGTGGAGCTCTGCTGCTTGCACCTCTCTCCTCAATGCCCAGCCTACTCTTTGTGCGGGACCAGTGAGGAATACCAGGCAAAAACAGGGGAGGGAGCTATGTAACTACCTACCTCACCTAAAAAAGTCAGAATAAAAAGTTGGAAGTCAGAATAGCAAAAAATTTTCCCCCCTCTCAGCTGAGAGCAAAAATCCAGAGTGTCAGCAGGCTGAAGGAAGGGTGCAAAAGACAAAGCCAGCACAACCTGGGACCCAAATCTGCATGCTAAGTCCCAGCTGCTAGCATAAGAAACTTGTGCGCTGGTTAGTTATTGTGTGCGTCAGGACTACAGCATCCTTCGTCCCCCACACAAGAGTCAGAACGACTGGCAAATGCATCCAATCTACAGAGCCAGCATTTGTACATCTTGCTGGCTCAGCTTATGCATGCACAAACTGCTCTTAGGAGCAATTCCCAATGTTTGTCAATATTCCCTAGTAATATTCCCTAGAATATTTGTAATAGCAATAACCTGGCATATAAAGAGAAAACAGTTCAAGTGTTCATACATCAGCCTTTTACTCTTCCCTCATCTACCGCTGAAACTAGAAACCAACATGATCATCATTTTGCAGCCCTGGCAGGATTAGTGCTGTGCTCTGCAACCTAATAAATAAATGCTAATAAATAACCTTGCAGCAATTAATCTACAATTAAAAGAGACAAGACAGGACTGAAGCGTGGATGAATTGCTTGAAAAGCAAAAAGATTTGTTCACACCCATTTAGCAGAGCAGGAAGGGAACCCAGGACTCCCTGCTCCCTCGTCGTAGCTGCTTAAAGCCATTCTGCTTATTGGGTGCTGGGGTAGCTCTCTGTTCCAGACAGGTTTATGTCAGCAAAGGGAGATGGACTATCCCAGAAATGCCACTTACTCAGAGAAGAGAGCTGAAAGAGCTATTAATCTATAACAGATGTTAGTCCGATTAGTTCTAAAACATTGCCAATATCAAACAATCTGCTGGTTCCCCATGTGGATTGTACCGGAATATTCTTCCTGAAGATCTCTGCTGAATCTCCCACTCTACAAAGTAACCCAAACCCTCTATCTGCACTCAAAGTAATAATACACCAAAGAATAACTTTTCCACAGAAGTTGGTAAATTCCATCAACTTCAGACACAAAATTCCCATTTTATGGTAGGCATTTTTCATGCCTTTCACCCCTTTACTTCACAGGCAAAATTTGAGGGGAAAAGTAGAACATTTTTATAAACTACCCAGAAAGCCAAGTTCACCTTCAAGTTTAAGGAAAACATCTTGACAATTTTTGTTTGATAACATTGCCACCATACCAACTTGTGAACACGCACATGAACTCCAGGACATTGTGGAGGAATTGACTATTTGCATTTCCACCTGGACACTGAGAACTGTTTATTAAGAAATATCCAGGAATATTCTGTTCCCAGAGTAAAGTCATTCAGTTTTCACTCAAGAGCCAAAGTAATTCCATTTTAACCTTCAGAAAAGATAGGATTTTATGATTCCCTCTGCTTTGTTAGCAGCGAAGATGTGATTAGGTGGCTCACATTTAGAAACCGTCTGCCCTTAATGACATGTACCAGATTTATGAGCTCTGGCAGCTCATAATTAAAGGCACCTTTAAGAAGGGGAGGGGGGGTAATGTGGAATAACATCAAGATCTTGCTTACTCTTTCGGGATAAAACAGAATATACTGGCAAGGCTGAACCAGCAAGAAGTTGTTAATATTCCTCAGCACCCATCCACAAGCTTCTGAGATTTTCATTTTGGTATAAAGAATTACAGCCATGTCACTCTTGTCAGAAGGGAAGGGAAGGTTGGAGGTGCCCATGGGTCTGGAGGCAGGAGCACCCAGCTACCACCTGGTCACACCTGCCAGAAGCCCTCCTGGGAGCACATATTGCTCCACAGCAGTGGGTAAAGCACAAAGCAAAAGCTATATGTGTGACTCTCCCTGCACAAATACAATATATCATGAACAACTAGAGCTTCAGCATAAGAGGCCCTGGTGAAAAGTACTATTCTTGCCCCCTGGAAACCCTTACAGATGACCTGGATGCAACTTTCTCAAGGAGGTAACTGTATGGTCTGTACTCCTTACTGATCTCCACTGCCAAGAATGGCCAATGAGTCATTCTGCATCTTTGAACACTATCCCTGATGGCACCACACCAACTTGCATCTTTTCCTCACCAACCTGCAGAGTGCTTGTTGAGCTCACACATGCCTATAGCCTGAGTACTGATGCAGGTTTACATGGCAGGTGAAGAAACACAGCTTAATATACTCTGCACTTGATTTTCTATGACTGAAACAGATGGAGGAATAAAGAGATTAGCATTTTAAAAGCATCCAACATTTTGCCATTGCCTGCAGGTTTAAGTTAAAACATCCTCAGTTTAAGTCTCTCTGCTTAAGGAGCAAACCGCCATAATAACTCCGCAGTAGTGCACATTGGTTGAATCCCTTCCAGATGTATATATAATCTCCATGTAAAAGTGAAAGTCATGCTGTACCTTATCAAAACTTCAAGTAGGAACTTCATTGCTTTAAACTTCACTTTTTAAAATACACTTAATGGCATTAATTCTTATTAAATAGACACTGACGCTCCAGATTACTATTAAAAAATGTCACAAACTCTATAAATGGTGATATTAAGAACGCATTTCATAGGAAATTGTGTTATTAAAGCTAAAAGAAAAAGTTCAAACTTTGTTTTTCTAGTGCCTGTGTAATCATCTCATAGGCTTCCAGCAAGCTGAAAGGCAGTGACCTTCAGATAACAGTTAAACAATTTGATGCAGAGGCAATTTTTAGACTGATTTTGGGTACTGAGCAAGAAAAAAGTTCCTTTTTTTATTATTTTTTACTTTTTTTTTTGATCCAATGATTTTAGGTGGTACATTGTAGGAAAGGAGATGGGGGAAAAGAATCAGAAACTGTTTTTTTTTTACAGGGAAAGAAAATTCTTTGTCTCTTCTGATGCTAACTGGAATCCCAAGCGGTGATGGTCAGCTGGGAAAATGTAAGTGCTGCTTAAAATAAAAATAAAAAAATAATAATAATAAAAGGTACTGTGGAGAATACTGTGCCAACTAAAGCTGTCAAATATACTCTTTGACAATAGAAGCCTCAGACCAGCAAATGACAAGTAAATTACATGGCCTTATTATTACAAAGAACAAGAGGAGATTATAGGTGACCTGTTTCAGAACATTTCTGAAGAAGAAGGATTAGAAAGGGCTGTTGAAACAGTAGGTGGTCTTCTCCCTGCTTCTTCACAGGTCATCCAGTTCACCTCTTACATTGTACAGGAGATGGAGAGTTAAAGAGCTCTTACCTGCAAAGCTAAAATGGTCTCTAGCACAAATGCAATAATAAGGGCGAGAAAAAAGCCACCATACACTTCCATGGAACATCTTCACCAACTTTTGTGCTCAGCAGCAAACCACCTAGCCACACCAGTGCTAATTAAGCTTCAGAGCTGACACACTGCTGAGCAGGGGAAATTCTGCAGTGCTCATAAGGAAAATGTGCAAGTAGCCAGCACAGGAAGACAGCTAAAGATAACTTTACTCAGTGTTAGAGACAACTGCATTCACCACTGATATGTCTTATCTAAACAGAACAGACATGGCCCAAACTTCAGAGTCAGATCTGCAGAGAAATCTCACCACACCTTAAAGCTAGACATAGAAGATAGGAGATAGCACTCAAGTCTGTATCAGTGCCCAGGAGTGGCATAGATATTTGGGACATACCATGAAGAGATAATGGAATTGACTGGGTAACATAGTAGGAAAACACTCTGAGTAGTTCTAGGCTGAACTGCACACGCTTCATGAGAGAAACAAAGACCTCTATCTTACACAAACTGTTATGTTCTGCCTCACTTCCACAAAAACAAAACCAAGAATGCTAATAGCAACTGATCCAAATCATTATTTTTCCCTAGCAAGTTCCTCAACTGGTATTATAGGATCTTGACTGCAAGCAACTTCTTCCATGTCTCCTGTAACCAGACAGCTCCATGCATCCCTAAACATGGGAAACTCAAGTAAGCAACTGTGAAAGAGAACAAAATAGAGAAGTAAATCCCGTGAACAAAGAACATGGAAATACAATGTAAATTGGTTTTTCTCTGCCTTTGTCCAGTAACACTGGATCCATCTTCTCACTAATCATTCTAATAAAATATCTCACAATTAGAACATAATTTCATAGCAGTGGGATGAGTACCATATCACTATCCAGGGGTAACACAGCAACGATATCCAGTAGGGGCTGTACACATACCTAGCACATGTCCCAGACACTCTCAGCATCTGTGGCTTCAAGTGTTTCAGAGAATAGTAATTCTGCTGCTTTCCCTGCAAAGCTATCAAACTAATATATCTTACTATCAGGAAAATGGAAGAAAATGAGCAGGTCCATTTGTAAATCCCAGTATTGAGATGACAGTGCACTCTCCTCAGCAGTCTATGAAACTGTTTTCAAAGGATAGCCATCCAAATGCCAAAACTAAATTAGTAGCAAGTGGCTTCTGCTTGGGAATTTCCGTAGAGATGTCTGACTGAGAAAAGAACTGAGTTACTCTCTCCCTTGTTGGCACAGGGCAGCATGAAATGTGATACACCTGGATTTTAAACTTCCCCAGGGCTGCATGTTCCAAAGATAGATGGTTTCTAAATTCTGTAAACAATATTTTGGATCAGAGAGAGCATATTTTAAGAGCAGGCAGGTTCAAAATACAAATTAAAGCTATGCTCAGCATTTAGAACCTGGGATTTAGTTCAATCCATTCCTCTGAGTTGAACAATTCTTTCCTCTAAAATACATTTTGCTTTATGTTGGTTTAAGATAAGCAAAAATAAAGCCCCATAGTATAGCATTTACACAGAGATAAATGAGCCCAGAGATTAGTGAAGTCAAGGGCAGCTACTGACTTTGCTCCTGTTCTCAAAAGATGCAATGCCAGCTCCTCTTCAGGCTGCAGAGATGTCTGGCTCAGTGGGATGTCACCTCAGTTTAAAGCAGTGATGGATGGTGCTCCTGCTCCAGCAGCCTTCGTCTGCCAGCTGGCTCAGACATCATATACACACTGAACCACACCACTCAGTGTATCTCTATTGAACACAATTTCCTTACACCTCTCTTGAATTCTAATCTATTCACATTTGTTTCTGCAATACACTGAAAGCCTAGCAACTGCAGCTTGAGATTAAAAAGGTGGGAATCAGTGATCCAGAGCTGATTATGACATGTAGGCTGAATCAGTTGCTCACATGCAAGGCTTCTTTCTCCACATGGGCTTCAGAAGGGAGATGAAGCATCTTCCCAGGCTTCAGCAGTGACTCCCTCTGGCTGATGCTGGACTGAATGGCTTTGAAAATCACAGTACAATTTCTACATCATAAGGTCCCTGAAGTATAGGATGCGCAGCAAGTTAACTCAGAAAAACATAGCCCCTCGTACAAAAAGGTCTTCAGAAAAAATATCCAGAGAAGGGAAAACTGAAATACCATTTTACATACTTTGACAGAAGGCAAAGCTAATGAAGTATGATTTGTTTGATTTCAAGTATCCAAAAACTGCCTTGATGATTAGATTTTAACCAGTCAAATTTATTATTAACGCTGTCTTACAAAAGTCAGCTAGAAATATAACGCTACTTTGAGGAGTCAGATTCTTTTCTCTCTTAAGGGAAAAGGTCAAAAGCCAAGGAGTCCTTTGAGACCTTCACTGGGGACATCAGCCAGCGCCTAGCCAGGATGTGCCTTCTGCAAGCAAACTAACCAAACAATTAACCCTCAGCTAATTACAAATACTGTTACCTACAGTCAGTGTATCTGATGCATTTTCACCAGGTGAAAATACAGCTGGTGCATTATTAAGTAAACAGTAGTCTGATCACAAAATGCATTAGCAAGTCAATACATCCTTATTAATAACAGTAAATATTATGGCTCTGAAGAGGTAGGTTTAAACTACTATTTTTGCTTTTCCGGAGAGTTCTAAGAGACCAGCATCTTTTCTAGGATCCATGAAATATATATGAACTTAATGCATTTGATGATATTTTATGATTTTGCTTGAAGGAGTTTGCAGAATTTTTGGTGCAACATAGATATTTATAAGATAATAAAACTAGCATAACAATGCAAGCCTACAGTAATTGCTGCTGAAATCACAGATTGCTCTAGTAGCATTTTCACTTCTGTACATCTGTACTACCCCAGGCAGGAAATGATTTCTGTCTTTTTGGAGGTGGTTGAATGAATTAAAATCTCATAATCAGCCTCCATTGTTACATTCCTGAAACTTGGTGTCTCTGGAAAGGACAGCTTTCTAGCAAGTTCCCTACATATATCCATTGCACAGTAATGTTAGTTCTTATGCAAAGATGTGATGTAAAGTAGGGTTGGCACCCTAAGCCATGAGTGAGGTTGCAGTATCTGACACTGAATGCACAGCACTACTTCCCATGAGTATACAAAACATGTCAGCAGTTGGAACAGCTGTGCATTGCAGCAGAGCTTGGGATCTCACAGTAAAATCATGATCTTCTGCTTTAACCTTAAAAAAAAGTTTCCCTGAAGAGCAGTGACAGGATGTTCATTAACACTCATGTATTCCACCCACTGACAGTAGACAAAGATACAAGGCAGTACGTACTCATGTAATCCAGTACACGTAGCTACCAGCAGATAACTTGACCACAGCAAAAAGCGGAAAACAAACATCACATACAGCTTCTTTGTGCCACCTCCACACTTGGCAGCTTGACATGGGTTTGGCCATCAGCCAGCCACACCATGCCGCACAGCCTGCCAGCAATGCAGCAGCTCATTTCAGCAGCAGCCCCTGCCAGAAAAAGTATGAAGACTTGCATGCAAGGTGCTGCATTATGGGAGGAGCTGATGGTCTCATTTGATTCAGCAGCAGCAGGGATTGCATGCAACAGCAGCTGGAAGCATCGGCACCATCAGCACAGTTAGCCTGGGTGCAGGTGCAAAGACATTCACTCCTTGGCATCACAGCTCCTCCCTGCATTCCCCAGCACTACACGTCCATATCTGAACAGCCAGAAAACCCCAATGCTGTGTGTGGTTTGGAGAGGAAAGGGAGTGTTGTACATCAAGGGAAGCCCATCCGGTAAAAAATCCTTGGTAAACACAGTCATCCTTTCAGAGAATGTTAATACGTAAAATCAGAAAAAGTCAGGATAATCTTCACCTTACCAAAGTGAAACTGAGGCACAAAGCATAGTGTCCAAGAAGCATAGGAAAGTTCAAGAGAACAATCCTCTCCCCAACAAAGCAAACTCACAGCTTTCCCGCCCACTTTGACCATATCACATAAGTTCCTCATCTTCTTATGCTGCAGAGCAGGTGAATGTACCCCACTGCAGAACGATGGGCTCACTTGAGCAGGGAAACCAGATTCTGTTCTCACTCTGCAATTGCTGTTCTTCTCTTTCAGAGGGCAATGTGTGCCTTCTTCATGTAAACAAGTTGAAGCTAGCTTTATTCTAGTTTCTCTTGGGTTTCACAGCATCATGTCACAGTCACGAAGAACTCCATATTACCACCAAAGCTGGTAAATGACGAGTCAGACATTTCTAACAGTGCCCCAAATGGGGCGATGCCTGTATTACAATGCGGTCACTGCAGAACTGCAAAGCAGGCACACCCCGAGAGGCATGGAAGGCACTGCTCCTTTTTGCTGCCCTTTTCCTCAGTAAGCCTCTTAACCTGCTCTATTTTGTCAAACTCATTCTCATATAGAAAAGAGCAGGTCACAGAGAAGGGCTGCTAGTTCATGGAAATGCATGTGCTGAGTGCATTTTTCTTTTTCCCTTTTAGCACATTCTGTACGCAGCATAGGCTGCACAGCATAATTACTGAAAGGAACAAGCTGAACTGATTTAGCAATAGCATAGCTTGAAGGCACAGTAAATGCAGTGCTAGCTGTTCAGATAGGAACAGTGGGGAACCAACAACACACTTGGGTATTTGTGCAGACAGTTTGGGCAGTTGCTGTTCTATTTTTACTGTCGTCGGGGGCTACGGTTCAATCCGTTCAATAGCTCATCTGCATTACTCAGACGCATTCTGTGACACCGCTCTGGGTAAGCACCGCCGCGGACTACTCTGCATCACGTACGGCTGCGGGAGCCTCCGAGCAAGGAAAGGCAGGGGAGGATTGCTGCCTGTCAGCAAGAGAAATAAAGGAGCCAGAGCACGATTAAGCATCTGGAAAATTACTGCAGCCTCACAGCTTTTGCCGCTTGCTCCCCGGGATGAGTCATCCCCGGTTGCCCCGGCAACAGCTATTTTCTTCCTCCTGCTCCTGATCAATTTTGTCTGTACGAATGCGGGAGCTGCACAGATAATGCAACAAAGTCACGAAACTCTTATCAAGGAGCATTTGCATTTTGAACGCACTCGTCTCGGGCCTTAAAGAAACAGGAGCAAAGGAGGAGAGAGAAAACACTGTTTTATTCAACCTGCATATCCTATCCACGACAGGCGTGGTTGACAAAGAACCTACTACCATTACCGTTAAGTAATGCCTATAAATAAAACATAACGTCTCGTCCTAGAAATCTACATAAGACATTCAACATCCATGTCAGTTGCTCCATAACCTAAGACACGCTCTGAAGCAGGCGTTTTCCAGTGCACAGCCACAGAGCTGACCACACAGATGAGGTTTCTGGGCCCTGCCCTTATCTCCCATGCTGACAGTCAGAATGAGCCCAGGCAAGTCATTTCATCTTGGAAAAAATCCTATTTGCCACCTTTCAAGTGCAAAGATATGGTTGAAAAGAGCTGAAATGTAGTTGCTTAGCAATACTTAAGACCTAAAACTACACCTATCGAAGTTTACTGTCTCCCCCATCCCTCTGAGGTAAATACAGATGATGTCAGATGAGACAAGCCCAAGTCCCCAACTACTACTTTGCTATCACAAATTCTGGTAAATACTTCTAGTGAAGTTAGTCTGATATCCATTGTTTTCACCCCCTCCTTTTTTATGCTGTGAGTGAACATTCCCTGAAGGCTGTTTAAAATGGCTGCTGGGTAGGAGTCTGACCTCACTAGATCAGGGAAATGAATGGCACAGACATCCACTTGCCTGAGATTAGCTACGGGAACGTGAAAGCTACAGATAAGGCAATCCTCCCACTGCATCAGAATAAGAAGTCAGTGAGGGCAGCACTTGTGGACCAGGCAGGGACAAGACTATGAATTAACATGGAAAACAATGTCAATCCCAAACTTTGGGTGTGCTCAAATAGTAGGCACTTGAACCAGGAAAATAAGTCCTTCAATCCCTCATAGGGTTCCCACTTCAGCTATCCATTTATATCAGCTAGAGTTTTTAACACTTGAGGTGTTTCCATTTGGGGCCAATCATGGTTTGAACAGAGACCAATAGTATGGTGGACTCGGAGCACTTCTGCTTGACTCAATTTCCCTAATGGGGTTCAAGAAGTCACATAGCCATATAAAGGCCTGAACTGCTTACAGGTTACTTACGTACCAGCTTTTCTTCCAAATCCACCACCTGAAGCAAGGACAATCACCTTGTATCCAAGTGCAAGTCAGTACTCTGGAACAGAATCTTAGGCACTGGTACAATGGGCTAGCCCAGAGCGTGACAGCAACTTGAAGTAAAGACATAAAAGTTCTTTAAATTGTTGTGTTTCATTTGCTTTTGAAGTAATCCAGTAGACTTGCCCATCTTTTCAGCAGGAAACAGTATGCCATGCAGTTTACCTCCTAAACCGGCCTTGATCTTCAAGCAAAGGTACAGGGTCAATGTGCAGACATTTAAATGGTTTAGTGGGTGAACCGGTTTTTGTTGTGTTTTTTTTTTTTTCCTCCCTTGCATTTGTTTGAGGGAACAATAGGAAGGATAAAAAATCTCAGAATTTCCACCACAAAAACTTCCAACAAAGCATTCCTACCCATTCTGTACTCAAGCTCAGTAACACTCAAAACCAACTTGATGTTTCCTACTCCTGCCAATGTTCATGGTACCATTTAATAAAAAGTCTGCCAAAGAGAAGGTAAGCAGTTACTTTTGTGAAGAGCCATGGTCTGAGCCTTACAGTAGCTGCTTGCCCCATAGACAGAATAGAGGAGGCATTAGGGTGAAAAACCTGTCCTCCTGAAGTTTCTGTCAGCAAAGAGAAGACGGCACATGCAAAGAAGGAGCTGTGATACAGGAAAGGCTGAGGATCTCTGAAATACAGCAGATGGGAATGGCAGCAGACCCTTCAGCAGCTCAAAGGAGCCATAGCAAGAAGAAAGCATAAGTGACCAAGGAAGACCTGTAAAACATAAGACGATCTGATTGGCTTTGTGTAGCACTTTGGCACACACAGTTGAAGAGATTACACAAGCTTCTGGGCTTTTGGGTCCCATACAAAGGTGCTGGACTATTTTGCTAACTGTATACAGCTTAAGCCTAATGAGCCTTTTTAGATCAAGCTTAAGAGGATGACAGCCAACAGGCTCCTTTGCAAAAGAGAATTTGCCAGCACTACGTTAGTATGTTTTTATCATTATTGAGTGTTAGCTCCTTGTGTGTACATAGAAACAGCTTTCATTACCTGCACGTTCTTCTGATGTACTTGCATCACTTGGAATGCCTACAGAGAATTACACTAAAACCAGTACAAATTGTAACACTGTAATTAAAGTGCTAATGTACTGCTAGAAAGTAGACAGGAACTCAAAGTCTGTCAGAGCCAATGAAACTACTGGTGAGGATCAGGAAAGCACACAAGAATAGTTCATCCTATACTGAGTGCATGCTGATGCACTCCAGATGTTCCCATAGGATTTTAAAAATACACCCAGTAGTACTTTTATTACTTACAGTATTAAGAATTTGTGTCAGGAGATTATTCAAAACCTTCACTGAAGTTACATAGGTGAGTAAACTGAAAATGCAGGATCTTGTTTGCCCGTGGAGACTTGCACCAAACATGGTTGCACTTCCGGGGGCTCAAGGAGAAGTTCATGTTCATAGGATAACACAGGCAGGATGAGATCTTTAGGGGGTTCCTTCAACTTGCTGCTTAATACATGAGCTGCTGCCAGGTCTGAGCAGGATGCTAATGGCTTTAATCCAGTTGGGTCATCAAAATCTGCGAAGACTGAGCTTGTACACCCTTGCTGAGCACGCTGCTTCTCTGCCTGATTGCTCTCACAGGGAGAAGGTTTTCCTTATACCCAGTCTGAATTTCCCTTGGAAAAAAAAAAAAAAAAGCAGGTAAATGAAAAGGAAGCTCTTTACCCAAGTCCCTCTGGGAAATCTTCCCTGTAAGAAACAGTAATTCTCATGACCCTTCAGGCTCCATGATGAAAGAGTAGCTGGCAGGTAGAAAATCTGAGAATTCAGTTTGTTCAGCAATATTCTCTTCCATCACAAGAGGAAGAGAGAGAAGAAAGAGGAGTATGGGACTTGATACTTATACTGGAACAATCTCTAGTTGTCAACAGCATTATTTGTGATAAGAGATTGGGGAAAGACAAAGTGAATGTTGGCTCCCTTCCTGAACTCATCAGGCATTTTGCCATTCACCCAAATTTCATTTCATGCTTTAAATTCTCTAGCATGCTGCTACATAATTGCAGGTCTGAGGGCAGAATTGGAGAAAGGCTCCAGAGCTTAATTCTCAGAAAAAACCTCACGTATCCTTGCCACGGGGATGTGATGTCACTGGTGAATTTTCCTTATCACATCAGTTTCCTCATCCATCTCCAAAATGTCTCTGTATTGTTTGTCACAGATAAGGAAAGGGGGAAAAACAGTTTCCTGTACTAATGGTAAAAAAAATAAAAATAAAAAGTTATTAACTCCTTTCTCCTCTTCCCATTGAGCATAGAGTGAAGATCCATCAGCTAATGCTTGCCTTTGAAGGCATCTATGAGTAAATTATCACAACAGTTTCCCTGACATGGTCAAAATTCAGAATGATTTGTAGAACAGATGAGCCACAGCACAGACTTGCAGGAAAGGTAAACCCCACCCATTTGATCTGCTGAATTTGCCTCAAGTATGGAGCCAAGGAGTTGAAGAGAGACTACATCCTGACTCACGTCCCCTCTTCAAACACAGTTAGTGGAGTGCATGGAAATTCTGCAGGCTTCCACTGCTGGTGCTTGCAAACAGTGACCACCAGTAGTCAGTTCCCAAATCACCAGGCAGCTAATGAGATATTGCAGTTATTTTACAGCTTTGGTAGTCAAGCAGTTTCTTTCAACACTTGAAATGGATAGGAACATTGATATATCATGGAAAATAATTCCTTCAAAAGGAAAGAGAAGAAAAAAAGGGAAGCAGATTTTAAGATATGTTTGAAACAAGTATCATATAAACAAATACAGAAAGCAAAGTATAGTTCTTTAAGCAAAAGCCACTGGTACCAGAAGTTCACAGAAGATCAACAGTGCATAAAAATAGAATAGCATCCAATATCATATGGCAGTTGCCTTATCTGGAACTTTTGAAAGCTCTGTCCCAAGCCAGCAGGTCATTTAAGGTGCATTCACGTGACACTGCCTACCAAGTACAAGAAGAATAACTATCTTAAAACATAATCAAGAATTCCAAAAGAAATAATCATAATTTATAGTAACAAAAAACGCTTGGTGTCAGAAAGAAGGGATGGAATAGCAGTGGAAAGAGAGGTTATTAAAGTTTAATCCATGTTTACAGCCCATAAAATCCACAGCTACCACAAGCACACACACAAAATAGATATGACATACAGAAAGAAGAATATACAATTATTTCACTTTGAAAATAGGAAACATTTTAGAAATGTTGGTTGGTTTGGACCTGTCAAGCTCCAAATTTCCTATATGAACAGACATCCCTTAATACTAAGAAGAAAAAAAGACTGATAAAATTTAGGAGAAATAAACCTTTCTTCATCCCAGGAGGATGACACAAGGGCAGGGTGTTAGTACGCGAGCACCAGAGAGTGAAAGTGAGCTTAAGTATAGTGAAGTTATGTACAGATTTCTCTGAAGAATGAACACCAAAACACAGTAACTAGAACACACAGGTCATCTGAATAATATATGATGTTCTTTTCGTCCATGGGGACTATTCATACACAAACTAATGTTTTTAATCTTACGAGATTGCCTCTAAGTACAGGGCGATTGTTTTAAAAAAGCACTGCAGGGGGAAGAGAAGATATTTTGATTCTTGACCAATACTTCCATTCATAATCTTTCAGTTCAAATTTAGTGCTAATGAAAATTGCCCTGAAGATTCTAAAAGCCTTACCTCAGCATGGACAGTATCAGCAAAGATTCCCAACACTGCCTGGTTAGTGGTTATTATCAAGGAGAGGAAGATTTCTAACTCATTTGAACTGTGTCCGTTTCTTAAATTGGTTCTTGGAGTTTTTCTTAAGGCTGACAATAAGAAGGCAAAGGAAGGCCTGTGGACTACCTCCACTTTCTGCTTGGGCCACTGAAGAGCTGAAAACTGAAAGACTGTATTATCCCTTCACCAGACTTCAGAGCCATCTGAGCAAGTAGGGGATACTTGTGCTTAATGCACCTCAAGTGCCTAATTCCATCTTGCAGCCAATGTGGCTAACAGTCCAGGTTAATCATATCAAATGTTTGCATCTTCCAGTGAAAACTCAGTCCAGGGACAGTGCTGATTTGTTACCACAGCAACAGTTATTATGTGCTTGCACCTTCTCGGCTGCAAGGACCATCCTGAAAGCCTCTATACACAGTCCACGTAGGATGGCGATTCATACAGCCACTTCAAGACTGATCAACTAGATAATAATGGAATTGAAAGGGAAAAAAGATTCAATATTTAGCAAATGTGAGGATGAATCCATTTCTATTTATGAGTGTATCTAAAGACATGAGCCAGAGGGAATGAAAGCAGTGAAGTCATTTTAGATAGTAACTGAGAGCACTAAGCAAGCCCAAGGAAACAGATTAAATGTTCAAACACAGTATATCAAATACACAGCCAGTTCACCCACATCAGATCTGCAATGCAGAATTGCACATGTGATACAAGTATCAACTGGTACTCCAATCCACCCAGCCTCCACTTGAAATCAGCAAGGACTTTGAGATGCAATAGCCAGAAGTTGTCTCTTAGCAGTTTTCTGGAGCAAAGCAACAAAGATGAAAAACAAGACCCTTCTTAGGAAATTCAGACCTCCTCTGACCACTCAAGACAGCACTCCCTCCCTCTAGGGGAGGCTGAAAGCTGGTCAGCCATACCCGAAAATGGGACTTCCTACAGTATTTATTTTTTTCTAAGCAGGCCAGAATGAGCATTACATTTCCTGACACCTCCTCTCTCATTGTCAAGCAAATGAAGAATGAGGGGCACAAATAAAACCTGGAAAATCACTCTCTTCCTTACAGAAGTAGCTCAGTGCAGCCTATTCCCAACTAGCATCCTCTCCAAGGTTTGGTCACACAGTTGGCTCAGCTTCCCAAAACAGATACAAATGAAGTCCTCTTTGTGGCTAGTAGCCTGTAACGCATGAGAATATGTGCACTGCCTCTCATGGACTACAGGACCAGCCCTCTGTCCAGAAAAAAAAGCTTCCCAAGAAACACCCGTCCTGTAGTCTATTAGCAGATAAGTCATGTTGCTCTATATTTGTCTTATTTTTTACACCCCTACCCAGAACATCTGTATACTTTAATGGTTGCTATTCTTAGTGACTGCTCAGGAACAAGTCTACCAAGCAGAACACATTATCCCATCACTAAAAGCTGTCACTTCATAAAACAAATTTCCTGGAATTGCATAAATTACTCCCTTGACTGGCGTGTTAGGGCTGCTCTGCTGGTGATTTTCCATGTCACTGTTTAACTCTTTGCTGTTAAGATGAATCTGGACAACTTAACTTGAACTAAGCCCTGGCATCTAGAATGAAGACTGATTAAAGCAGAAGTATATTTACACTGAGTTTTGTAAGCAGCTCCATGAATGACAGGGTACAGTAGACCTACAAAAGTGCACCCATAGAGTTCAAGTGCTTACATCCACTGCATAAATGCATCATAATCTCACAGGAAAGGAAGACCTTTGCAGGCCTGTAATTCTGCTCCCATCAGCCACCGGACAGACCTGCATCTTACTTACCAGCAGCAGGTAACAAGTGGCAAGAGACTGAAAAAGGAATGTGGAAGCTGACCCTTCTGAGACCACAGGCATATTAGCAGAGCCTGCATTTGTACAGCATGCTTTACAACCAACAACAGGTATTCTATTCTGAATTTGTCAAACCTTTTTTGGATTCATTTATTTTCTGAATTTTACAAAACAAAAATAAATTAGAAAAAAAAAAAAAAAAAAAACAGGTTATTTTGAGCTTCACGATTTCATTATGCACTATAGGAAAATATATTTCCATTCACTAAACACCAGGTTGCTGCTGTTGGTTTTTTGGTTTTTTGGTTTTTTGTTTTTTTTTAACTGTTTTACAGTACCTCCAATTTTGTGACAAAAAATTGTAACTAGCCTTAACGTATCATTCCAGGTTCTCCCCCGTATCCTACCCCAGTCACTTCTGCCAGGGTGAAGCCAAACCTAAGCCCTCTTCTCACAGAGAACAATACAAACTTTATGAGAAAGAGTTACTAGAACTGACTACAGTGTTAGAGGTAGGTGACAGCATCTTCTTGCATGGTAACACCATGGATGCTTTAGGGTCTACCTTTTCCTACAGTTAATTACTTTCTAGTTCCCACGCACTAACTAGACAGTTTATTAAATACCCACAATGATCCCAAGATCTTTCCTAGGGAATAATGAATGATAGCCTTTCATCTAAAACCATTCCCCCTTGTCTTATAACTATCTGGCTGAATTTTTTTCACACCTAGAGGCACTAATTACTTCACACTTGTCAATATCCTCCAGTAATATTATCATCCCTAATGGTTCAGGTCAGCAATGTAGACAAAAAGGTGTTCTCTAGGAAAGTGACCAAGACCAAAACATCCATCCCACCTGCTAATGAAAAGCAGTGAAAGTGATACCATCTTGCAAGCATGTGCTTGCAGCTCAGAAGGCCAACAGTATCCTATGCAGCATCAATTGAAGGATGGCCAGCACAGCGAGGGAGGTCATTGGCCCCCTCTGCTCTGCCTTCATGAGGCCCCATCTGGAGTATCATGTCCAGGCCCAGAGCTCTCAGTTGAAGAAAGGTGTAGAGCTTCTGAAACAGGTCCAGAGGAGGACCACAAAGATGATCAGAGGGCTGGAGTAACTCCCCTATGAAGACAGGCTGAGCTGGCCTCCTTCAGCTTGGAGAAGGCCACCCTCAGCAAGTTTGACACCAAGCTGAATGGTACAGTTGATACAGCAAATGGAAAGAATGGAATCCAGAGGGACCTTGAAAAACTCAAAAGGTGGGCCCTTGTGAAACTAATGAACTTCAACAAAGCAAAGTGCAAGGTTTTGCACTTAAGTCAAGGTAATCCAAGGTATGTATGCAAACTGGGAGATGCAGCTCCTTGAAAGGACTTAGAGGTTGATGAAAAACTTAACATGAGCCAGCAGAGAAAGCTTGCAGCCTGAAAGGCCAAGGGTATCCTAGGTCCCATCAGAAAAAGGATGCCCAGAAGGACAAGGGAGTTGACTGTCTGCCTCTACTCTGCCCCAGAGTAGAGGCCCCTGCTGGAGTACTGCATCCAACTCTAGGGCCCCCAACACAAGAAAATGTTTAATCTTCAGAGAGGGTCCACAAAGATGATCCAGAGCCTGGAGCACCTCCCCTATGAAGATAGGCTGAAGGAACTGAGCTTGTTCAGCCTGAAAAAGAAAAGGCTGCAGGGAGACCTCATTGAGGCCTTCCAGTATTTAAAGGGAGTTTATGAACACAAGGGAAATCAACTTTTTATGAGGTAGATAACAATAGAATAAGGGGAAATGGTTTTAAATGAAAGGAAGGAAGACTTAGATTAGATGTCAGGAGGAAGTTTTTACTAAGAGAGTGGCAAAGTGATGGAACATGTTGCAGATGCCCCATCTCTGGAAGTGTTTAAGGTCATGTTGAATGGGGCCCTGGGTAGTCTCATACAGTACTAGACCTGGTGCCTGAAAGCTCTATCTGTGGCAGGGGGGTTGGAACTTGATGATCCTTGAGGTTCCATCCAACCCAAGCCATACTATGATTCTATGGTAATTATAAGACAAGGGGAAACCGTTCCAAACTAAAAGAGAAAGGATTTAGATTAGAGGTCATTGAGAAACTTTTTCACTCAGAGGATGGTGAGGCACTAAAAAAGGTTGCCCAGGGAAGCAGTGAATGGCCCATCCTCAGGGGTGCTTAAGGTCAGGTTGGACTAGGCCCTGGGCAGACAGACCTTGTGCCTGATTTAGTGCTTGGCACTCCTGCCTGCAGCAGGCAGTTGGAACCAGCTGATCTCTGAGGTTCTTTCCAACCCAAGCCATTCTATGATACCAAATCTTTAAGCCTGACTGTACTGCATACAACCTGCTGAGCTTATATTTTACTCATTCCAATACACTTTTTACATTTGTATGCACACTGAATTTTAGGAGTTTCTTCTGCTACAGACAGTGCACTGCGAAGAATTTGCATGTTGTCACTCCTCTCTCTCTTCATGGGCAAGCAAGGAGTAAACATAATTTGTTGGGTTTTTTTATTATTATTTTTTTTTTTAAAGAAGGGAAAAGAAAGGCAAAATATCTTCAAAAACATTCAGGCTCAGTGTATTCATTAGGAGTCAGGGTTATCTTCATTCTGCTACTCTGGAGCAAAACACACTTAAACCCCTTGTGAAAGAAGGATAGATGCCACACATTTCACTTTTGGTATAGTACTACAGCTGTGAAGTTCCCCTTCCCCCTACCAGTAGTAAGCTGAAATCATATTCACAGATTCTTAAAGCAGGAGCATATCCCAGTTTTCAAATTCCCTGAACACCTCTGCAAAACTGTCTTATTTTTTTCATCCCTTCAGCTTAACAACAAGATCTTTCAGTCCCATGTTAGTCATTAAACAGCCATCTAACACCATCTGCTGGATTGTGCAGAAAAATATTACACCAGCAACTTGCTGCTAGGGGGAACCATTAAACCATTAAGGTGCAAAACGTCAAGGTGCCTGTGTATTGGCTTCAACTGAGGTCCCCACTGCAAACCTGCCTCCTACCTTATTTTGTTTTCTTTCCTCTTTTTGAAAGGCAAATCTCAACTGCTGGCATTAATAGGCAACTGCAGTCAAAGACTAACAGTCCTCTGTTCTGGATTTTGTACAAATTGTACAAGGGGCTGTACCATGCAATTATGCTGCAATTACACTACAGCTATTGATCTGTAGTCCCACTTCACCCTTTCCTGATTAAATAAAAATAAAATAACCCCAGAAAAAAAAAAAAAAAAAAA
>VXAB01011191.1:73827-154867 GCA_013399175.1 Odontophorus gujanensis
TCCCACCTCCCCCTTTCCTAAAAAAAAAAAAAAAAAAAAACCCCAAAAAAAAAAAAAAAAAAAAAAAGAAGCTACCCTGAAAGCAAGCCTTTTGCAAAGTCAGAGTGTAATTTTGACCGAGGAGTACTGAAAGGACTGCACTCGGCTGAAAATGCAGTGCCTCAGCATGAGTCAGAGGCTGGGGATGCAGAGCCTCTGCAGCAAGGAAGCAGCCAATACTTAGCTCAGACATTAGTCTGTCATTTCTTGCATCCTGTACAAGGACTAAAGCACCAGTTATCTCTTCATTATGCACACATGTACTTTACAGGGACGACCAAGGATATTTTTAGCATCAAATTAAGCAGCTGCCACTGCTGTCAAATGCAAGACAATAGCTGTTACTGCTTATTTATGACAGGACACCACATCCCCTTTCTTGCTTCTTCAGGTCAAATGGATTTCATGCATCCCCTAGCTTCTTACATCCCTGGATGGAGTGGCCAAGCTTTTTCTTTTTCTTTCTTTTTCACCAAGGTGAAACATAGGCTTGGCTGAAATTAAGTCAGGCATGAAACATTCTGGATGTTTGGAGTTTTGTACTTCTGATTCCTTTTCTCTCCCCAGTGTTTTCCTATTTTCATACTGCAATTAGGGATGAATCACATGTTCCACAGTTATTAGACATCAGATTTTTTTGTAAGGTCCTGACTGAGTCAGCCAGACATGGCGCTAAAGGAGAAATTATCTTTATTGAAATCCTATTCTGTCATGTCACTGAAAGTAGTGCCTGGATTGTACCCTGTGTAGATAACAATGCATCTCTCTCAGATTCCCTAAGCTCCAGGTTTTCTGGAAGCATCTGTATTTTAGCAAAGCGAATCACACAGCACTAACCAGGATGGTTGAGATAATGCTGTAAATACCACGAGGCACTCTGAATCATAGGATCTCCATAGCGGTAAGGGGATATAAAACTCATGCCTCACGCATCAGTGCTACCTAAGGTGGAAGTTTACCTTCTGCTGCAGCGGCAAGGTAATGGATGTAGGATGAATTTGTTGGTGTATTCCCGGGAGAGAGGGAGGGCAGATTCTGTGGCATTGTACAAAACATGGTAAGACTACCTCAGAAACACTGCATGCAGCTCTGCTCACAAAGTTCAGGACAGGTGAATTTCAACAGTCAGCAAACAAAAGAGCTCTAGACATACATCACAGAAAATCTGCTACGTGAAAGCGGTGGGAAAGAAAGACAAACCTTTTCTTGGTTAGCCAGCAGAACTGAAAACACTGAATCTGCAGCCCCAGCCTATCTGCTCTAAGAGCAGCTTGCTACCAGAGGTGCCATCCCGCTCACCACGTGTTCCTACCACCTCACTTACACTGAGCAGCTGGCACAGCTCATACTGCAGCACTGCTGGGGCTGACAAAGGAAGCAGCAAAGCAGCATAGCCTCCTTCAGCAGCAGCAGAGTAACACTGTCTCAAGATGGCAATTTATAACATGCTGCTAAGCACTGCAGCTGAAAAAAAAACACAGAAAGTGCAAATAACAAAAGAAGGGATGAGCAATTGCAGCTAAGGAAAAATGCTAGCCTAAGAACATCTCCTTATAAATTGACTATAAATGTATTTAGGGCAGAAATAAGCTTTAGCCTTCTCACTGGTCTTCTGGAAACAAAGCCTCGATTAATATGCCAATAAAATCCTGATTAGTTTAAGAAATGCATGAGGTTTTCCTTGCAGTGACAGAGGACAGAACATGTACCTGGAGGTGCCTCCCACTCCTACATTCCTTGATTATTTTTAATCAACCCTTCTAACAGAAAAATTACTGAAAGCACTCAAAAGGTTCTAGAAACTAGACTTCTTGCTATAAAAGCAAAGTCAAAAAAGCCCTGCTCTAGGCAATCCCAGCCAAAGATTTAAATAAATCTGGACAAAGCATTTTAATGCTTGCTGACAGAATATATCAAAAGGAACTTATCCCTTCCAGAGATTCACTTTTCAGGGAAAAATTGGCTCAATTGACCAACATATGTTACAGAAATCGATTTTTTTTTTTTTTTTTGTGGTCTGGTTATTTATTGTGCAGAGAGGATCTTTTATAGCAGGGACAGCAAGGACCCGAGGACATTCAGACACAGCAGATACAGAATATGGCCAGCTTCCTGACAGCAAGCTGCTGTCATGGGAAGGGTTACAAACACAGATTATCCACAGACATACACACAGCTTATCCCAGGGCTAAAATTGATCATTCTAGAGACTGCAGGGTTTTAAAGGAAGATGCTCAGCTGGTGAAACCCATTCCACTGGCATGCTGGAATTTCACAGTCACTGAAAAACCTGCCCTGAGAGAACTGTTTTCTGGTGCCTAACTACCAGCAGTAAGCTCAACCTTCTGCTGGAACAGGATCTGACCAAGAGTGCACTTCTGCACTAGTGCAGAAATTGTCTCCCACATATTTAGGCACATAGAAAAGAGAAGGAAAAGTATGACCCTATGACCACACAACCCTGTCTTGCACAGTCTTGCTCCTGGACCTGTTCACAGGTCTGCTGGGTTTGCGCAGCAAGCACTGCCCCTAATCCAACCATCAGTGTGTGGGAATAATAGCCTGACTGTGCCAAGCCTCCAGGAGGAGTGCCCACAAGAAGGGACAAGGGAAGGCCAAGGGTGCCATGCTTTTGTCCAAGCTGCGCTGACAGCACACTGAGCTATGCCATCAGCAATTATGAAGACACCTGGCCCGAGGAAAGGAGCCTGGCACCAGCACAGTAGAAGGCAGAACAGCTGCCTTCAGGACCTTAACTCAATCTCACCATTTGCCTATATGCTTCAGTTATATCTACTCTCATTCTCTTCCCATTCTGTTTGAACTGCTGCAGTTCTGCTCTGATTACATCTTAGACAGCCACTATCCCCCCAAGCATGAGCTGAAGAGGACAGAGCAACAGAAATGCAGAGATACAGCATCTAAACTGAAGTCACAGCTATCAAGCCTGGACAGCTTTGAAAAAGTGTTTTGTTTTTTTTAATACACATATGTATGCACATACGATATTCATGTGTGTTTGTATATGTTAGAATTATAGAAAATTATTTACTAAATAAATTTTGCAATAAGTTTTAAACTATTCTTACCAACTTTATTGGAAGGAAAAAGGAAACAATCACGTATTTGTAACAAACCTAACATTCGTTCAGGTGTCTTTCCTTTCCTACACCCTCCACCCTTTCTCCCTCAAAAAAAAAAAAAAAAAAGGATTGAGAATTCAAAATTAAGATGGAAAGCAAGTTACAGGTCTGGCTGGAAATGAGAGTGGACTTCTCAACTTTAGGAATTCAGAGCCCTTAAAATCCATTTTTATTTTATTTCTTTTATTTTATTTCTTTAATTTTGAAATTCAGACTAACTTGAATTACTGGCATCCAACCATCATTCTGAACATTCCAAGCAGTGCTTGGACCTCTCCAAAAATATTTAAAAATATGAGTGAAGGCGAGTCATATTCCACCCCCCCCAAAAAATGAAAAACAATCAAATAAAAAGCCCTGACATTTTATAATAGCAGCAATATTGAATACTGGGTATATGAACCCTCGCATCCCTCCATGCATACACAGCTAATTTATCATATTATCAGCATATGAAATTTTAAGCCAAAACAGCTATTCATCATTGCATTTGTGACAAAAAGCTCTGTTTTCCCCAAAACACAATTAAGAACTGCAGCAAAGCACGGGGAGAGACTGGCCTGATCCAGGAGAGTTCACAGCATGAGCAGACAGGACAAACATGATGTGTCTCAGCAGAGGTGAAACATTTGATGGGCTTAATCCCACTTCTCCTGGGTCCCCCCCCAGACACGTAGCAACACTCAACTGATGCTATCATGGTGAGGAATAACCTCCCTTTTTCAGAGTGCAGAGGAGGACAGTAAAATAGATTTTTCCTAGGGATGGTCCTCTCTCACCAAAGTTTTAACTATATATACAGTACAAAAATGAACTTTAACAAATGCCCTGCCATCAGAGACATGGTTAGTGTCACCTTTCTGAATGTTCAAGTGTAACACCTGTAACTGAGATAAATCCACACACATTTGAAGCCAGTTAGAACAGTACCAAGACTGCACTGCAGAAGCTCTTCGTTCTTCAGAGAGGACCAGATAAATGGCCACAGAGATTAGATTGCAACAAACCTGATGGGCAGCAGGAGCAGCATTGCTCTCTAGGGCGTGCAGGGCCACATTACCAACAGGTCCCAGCAACAACCCAGTGAGCACCAGGCCAGAAGATAACCCAGCTCCAGGAAAGCCGAACAACTCAGGAACAGAGCTGGGGCAGCTGCACCCCTCAGTATAATCCAAACAGAAACACTCAAACTGAGCTTAAATGCACACCTAGGGCCCAAGGGCAAGGGTGTGGGTGGAGACTTCAGTGAGGTCAATCATTAAGGCTTACTAATGCAAATATGACAGAACCAAGGGTTACAGTACACATTTTTGGGTTTAAATGAGGCTCTTTGTTAATATTTCATCATCACGAAGCTATAATTTTATATTTAGTGGGCTTTACATCTCTGAAAAGCAACATAGATGCCAGAATATAAAGTACAGGATATAGTTACAGCAGCCAGCAAGTTCTCTGTGCTTGGGGGATTTGATGCTCCATTCCTTTGCTAAGAGCAGGAACAGCAGTAACACGAGTCACTGATTACGTTCCTAGCATTTGGGGCTCCTGGTTGTTTGGGAGCTCCTTTGCCATTGGTTCTGTGCAATTTGCGAAGACCACAAGCCTGGCCTGGTCCTCTCAGCAGCTCTGAACATGACCTGTATTTCAAATTTACAGCAATAGTAACCATAAGCCAAACTACATGAGAGCTCTCCTGATTTTTCCACAGAGCAACCTGGAAAGAGAAGACAGTTTTGCATCTATTTCATTGCAAAAGAAAAGCTTGACACCTTCAGACTTCTGAGGCATTTTATAAGATTTTCTGTGACATCATCCAGCTCTGCAGATTACTTAAAAAGACTACTTTCATCTAGGACATGTTCTGTGTTTTGGGAATATCAGTAATGTCTTATCCGTAGCTTGGCTCTGAAGGTCTTGTAAGCACAGCAAACATAGCAATACAACCTGAAGATAAATGTACAGATGCTCAAAGTTCTGAAATTGTTATGAACAATAGCATGCCAGAAGACCCCATTGGGACAGAGCTTCATTTTACTGGTGCTGTACATACACACAGTAGGAGGATGAATTTCTGTTTCAGACCTCTGTAGATTTAATACAGAGATTTAAGAGAAAGGCAAAATGCCCACATACGGGAGATGTCTAATCCAACATTACGGCCCTTGAGATGAAAAACAAAACACACAGGCACTTGATCTGTGAGCCTGTAAGTCATTTATGTGAAGTTCTACAGAACATCTATGAAAACTCAAGGAATACCATTCAAAGAATTTGCATCCTAGTATATATTGCTCTTTCTCTGCCAATTCCTCATTTAAAAACTCAGTGTATCCTTCAACTTAGCATAAAATCACTCATACTTCATGCTTCAGTAACATCCCTAATAAGAGATTTTCAAATCACTCAGTAAGCACTGACATCTCCGTGGTAGGGATTGTTATTTATTGTTGCCACAGACTTAGCAGACTGCAACACACTATAGCTGAAAGCAATGGTGTTATTCACCACAGGTAAAACCAGAGTTTTTTATTTAGCAGGATGAATTTTAATGTGTGTACTTATTTAACTGCTAGCAGAGAGAAATTTACATGAGGGTCCTTTCTACCTTTATTTCTTACTTCCTTCAAAATACTTTCACTGATACTTGTGCCTTCAGAAAGCCTCAACTGAATCTCCTCTATGGGAGACATGATTTTGTTCCATGTGCTACGTGGCTAAAATATAAATGTGGTTAAACACTCTGAGTCGTCAGTACTCATTTTAACAGCAGACAAACAGAAACACAGAACCCAGAAGCGCTCTGTGATTTACCCAACAATGAGAATTCAAAACTGGCTTCAGGACAAAACCACAGCTGTGAGGTGAACCAAAAGTCCAGAACCCATCCTCAACATGGATAAAAAATAGCAGTTAAATTTTCACTGCCACAAATGCTTTGCTATATTACAAAATGCCAGATTCTTTTAAATGAGTTTTTAAAGCACCTTTAGCTTTATTACCAGCTTTTCTTTCCCCATTTCTGTATTTGCTACATTCCAGCCAACGTAGACTCAGAGAATTGACGTTTCATGGCAGAACAGATCCAAAAAACAGGTGATAACAGAAACATTACCAAGTATGCTTTTCAGATTGAGAGAAAGTGACAGAGCTTTTTTTTATTTGGAGATATATATACTAGTGGGTCTGTGGCAACAGACCTGGTACTTGGAAAACTGCTGCCCCCCAAGAAAGTCTGCAGTTCCTCCAGCTACAGATTGAATCCTGTATCATGATGAAAGCTTTAGCAAAAGCAGCATAGTACCAAAATCCTAGGTGGCAGCAAGTGAGGATATTCTCAAATGCAGAAGCTGCAGACACAGAAACAAAAGAAAGAACCTGCTTATCCTTAAAAGGCCTCAGGTACACAGGGATCTCCAGCTAGATACCCTTGCCTCCACTACAAACCCTTAGATGAAGTTTGGGAAGGGGTGGATCCTGATTCTACCTCTTCCAGTCATTCAGATGCACTGCATGCACCTGAGCTCCCCTTGGTTGGCCCTACCTTCCTACCAGGTGCTCAATCACTGACTCTAGCTGTGACTTAGCATTTCTGTTACACATCCTAATGCAGAAGTAAATTGTAGGGTAAGCTCTGCAAAATGTATTGTATATCAGACTCAAACACGATCCGTATTTGCAAAAGCAGTTCAAGTTTGTTTAGAACACAAAGCTCTGGATACTTCAGAAATGTGGGATGCCAAAACATTAAGCCCTGATCTTGGGGACTATTACAGTGCTGTGGAGAGCCCACACTGGAAAAGGAAGAGGAAAGAAAAAAGAAAACAAACATTAACGAAACAAAGTATATTTCACCTGCAGCTTACAACTAACTGTTCACCTGGATGAAAGTATGCACAATCTGACTTTAAAAAAAAAAAAAAAAAAAGACCTTGAAAAACAAAAGATCAAGGCAAGAACTGAGTCAGAGTATGGTATACAGTTTACATTTTATGAGCCATCTTTTTGACAGGAAAAGGCATGGATGTATGGAAATCATGCTGGAGATTTTAGCACAGAATACTCAGGTCCTGAGACAACGTCCCAGAAGAGTGCAGAAGGCACTTGTGAGCTTTATATTTGCAAAAGCAGTCTACAAATAGATGTGCCCATGACTGGAAAGTGTTTTGGGAGCCAGTTCACGCCATTCACTCCAAATCTGTCTGAACTGTGCCACATAGCAGAGGCTTTTTCCCTGCTTGTTTGCCACGTACCTAGTCAAACACCCAGATTTCCCAAAATGCCTGTTTTGTTTTTACAGCAGTATGCATTGGAAAAAAATGAACAGTCATTCTAAAGCATCTCTGCAGCAGGTGTGACATCCTGGGTGAACAATCTCCCAAATGCTTGAATATTTGTGAACCTGAGATCTTGATGGTCTGTGATCATTTTCACTCCCCCCAAGGGCCTTAAAAAGCATGTGTTGAATTAAGATGTCAGCTTCTTCTCTCTCATGACTGCCCCCCCCAGTCTTAATTTACACAACCCAAGTCCTGGAACCCACATGTAGGCAAGGATATTCCTAATTCTATGTCAGAAAACTGCAAAGGAATAAAGAGGAAAAAATAAAATTACAAAAAAAAAAATAATAATAATAATAAAAAAAAAGAGCCTGAAACTCTCCAAGCAAAAGAGAATCTGAAAATACCTCAGCAGCTGAAAGAGGAAGTGGGCAGACCAGCTGACCAGTGAGTGGCATGAATTCCTGAGGACTGTGGAGATTTGCAACCCACTGAGCGGGGAATGAAGCACAATAAGGGCTTGAGGCAGGAAAATGCCTCCTGAAATTACCTGTTGATTGGTCTCTGCTGGTGGTGGAGGCACAGAGCTCTGCTGATGGATGCGGGCCCAGGGCTGGATCACCAAGAGGCGTTCGAGCTGGGGACTTCAGGAGCTGGTACACACATGTGCTCTCTGGTCTCCCCCCTGTCAGTGAGCAAAGGGGCATACCCTAAAATGCTCCACAGTAGGGGGCTGGAAAATTAGAAACTGCATTGCCCTTCTGTTGGGATTTGGGTAGGAGCCTAAGGTGAGGCCCAGGGCTTTCCCCCTGGACGCAAAGGAAGGATGGAGATTTGGCAAGGAGAGGGTGAGGCACGGGAGGGGCCCTACTTGTGACTTCTTGAGATGAGGCCACCTAAGCTGCCAGCACACCTACATCACAGAGAACCAGCCTTCCTCACAGGCATAACATGCAGGTTACCTCTGTCACCTCACCTGCCTAAAATGGTGGCACTGCAGCAGGTGGAAGGGCGTGGCCTGCCTCAGTGCCACAGGTGTCTGCTCGCTGGAGACCACAAAGAGATGGCTGTCAAAATATACACAAACAATCAGCTGTTCCTTTCTCTCGCTGCACTTTCACTCACTGGGTAGAGCAGAGAGTGAAACAGCAGTCAGAAATGTTTGTGCTGTGCTTCTGATAGAGGCAGAAGACTGTCTGATCCAAAATGGCGGTGTGCTGTGACAGGGGTGGTTTATATTTGAGGAGCTTTCTTCCCCAGGGAGGAGAGCACTGTGTGCACCCCAGCTGGCAGCTGCGTGCAGGGAATGGCACTGTGCTGGGAAAATGAGGCCTGCAAATCTACAGTGGCATTTCTTCCTTGTCGACAGGTGGCAAAATATATCCCCAGTGCCCCTACTGCTCCTTAGAGGTGAACCATCCCTAGCTAGAGAGAGCCCAGTTCTCAAAGCCATTATCAAAGCAGTAACGTTATAAGGCATTGGGCTATTTTCATCCTGACACATCTTTCCTCAGACTAAACCAGACGCTGCGATGACAAATACTTAGTTTGCTCCTGAGATCTTGGAACTTCCTGCCTCCTGGGACATGGCTGCTTTTACAGTGATAAGGAAATTGGTTCTTCTGCCTGATCATTTTGATCCTTTATCAACCCTCTCAGTCCTCTGGGGCTATCCGGAAAGCTAATTGGATTTTCTTCCAGGTTGTTTATTTGTGAAATAAAATTCCCGTTAGCATAACTAACTTCTTATGATTACTTTTCTGTTACTGTAATGCAGTTCGAGGGAAAACTAACCAATTATCCAACTCATTAACCACGAAGGAAGCGTAGCAAGTCCTGGCACACAGAAAAGTCTTCCCTTGCCTTATTTTTTTTTTATTTTTTTATTTTTTTTTAGCATCTATAGACGTTTTATGCACTCAATGCCTGCTGCGGGGATCCAAGCAGCCAGAAGAGGGTAGTATACATTAATTAATCAGCCTCGTCTGTAAAGCAGAGCTATTTGTGAGAGAAACACCTACTAGCATTTCTGTCTGCAAGGTTTAGGAAGACAATACTGAGAAATCTGTCACTGAGCATTGACAGAATTTGGAAAGGAAGATTTAAATTAGAACAGTCAACAGTTAGACTGATAGTAGACTACAGAGCCTTTCACCTTCTGCTGTTCACTTCTATTTGAGGAATGCCTTTTTCAACAGAAATGTATGTCTGAAGCAACCTCATGACTTTGTTTTCAGCTAAGCACAGCACACATTACTAAAACTAACAGCATCTTAAGTGCATCCTGGTGCACTGCCTTGCCTGCAGAAAATCTAAAAAGCCAGATGGAAATGTCATGAAACTGCATAGCAATGAAAGCACCTTAAGGGGATGATTCAGGCCTAAGAACATGAAAAAACCCACCACCTTCACACATGCTATCTCACATTGCATGGGGTTTCTGCAGTTGACAGAGACTCAGAGAGGAAAATATACATTCAGCATTGAGTACAAGGCAGGAGCACAGTTTGTAATTCACGTTAACATGTTTTACTGCTGCTCACTTCCTTTCTTAGTGCAAAGCAAGTCCTTAAGCAGGCCTCTGTGGATGCAAGCAGTGGACGAGGCTTGACTGAGGAGGTAAACAAGGAATATCCAAGGGTGTAAGTTATTATTTGCTTTATACTATCAGTGGTTGGATATCGTTGACAGGATCAGGCTTCTGCTGTGCTAGACGCTGTACTCTCTCACAGGCAAGGAAAAGCTACAAACTGAAAAAGGAAGTTCAAATAAGTGAGAGGGAAAACAGGTACAAAGATATGAAATGCCATGTTTAACATCACAAGGCCAGTAATTGGCAGAGCAATAGGAAACTCCAATGTGCTTCTGGTGGAGCTAATTTAAATTCTCTTAGAGGCTAGTAGATGAAAAGGACTGGTTTGCACATTTAAACCTTGAAATGTACTGAAACCATAATACACCACTGATTTATATTTTATTTGTACTCTGTACCTGAAGCAAAGTGGAAATGTAAGCTGAATCTCTTTTCTAGATTTTTTTTCCCTCCATCCTCTCAAAAATAACACACGCAGAAAACATCAGAACTTTTCATTTAACATCAGACTATTAATGCTAAACCAGATGCCCTTCACCTGCTGCTACAAGTGTAGCTGCTTTCTCAGCTTGAGCATTGTTTTGTATCCCAATAACACAGAAAGAGCACACAGGAACTGGAGAAAGGGACAGAGAATATCATATGCAAGTGGCATTAGGGTGTCAGACTAATATCAACCCCCTAAAGAGCTTAGTTTCAGGAAACCCTCATGTGATTAATTCAGAAAGTTTTTAAAGCAGCACTGTCATTTCAAATCAATGGTTGCAAACTTGTCCACGATTTCCATGGACTTGGCTTTCAGTTTCAGAAAGGACCCTTCTAAAATGACGTGCAAATATCCAGCTGCCATGTCAGCTTCACTCAGTCCCATGTCTCTGATCATTTTGATGATGAGGAAGAAGCAAAGCCAACTATAAAGATTCTTTCTGGATATCATCCTCAATAATGCAGGAAGGTTACAATAATAAGCCAGTTCCCCTGCCTTTTGAATTATGCATTTTGGTCTCTCTGACACACAAGAGGTACACTATGGAAAGTGATGCTTGATGGGGAGTATTCTGCATACACATCCCTGTTCTGAGCTCAATTCCTGGGGATCCTTTGCCACTTGTGTCTCTCTTATTTGGCTGAGCTCTTCTTTCGAGCTGTGCGTCCATTAAAAGGAGAGTGAGGATGTCCACGCAGAATCAGCTAGTCTGGCTAGAGGGGCTTCCCCTTGAGTTTCCATGCTTCCAGACACAGTTGCCTGCAGAGGGATTTGGACGGATGAAGATGCAGCAGGTAAGGGGACGTTACCCCTTAGAAACATGCTTGAAGGGCTGCTGTTCACCTCGCTTCCTGGGTTGCCAACACTGACAGCGCTGTTGCTCACTGACCACAGACAAGGGTAATGGCTGGGGAAAAGAAAAAAAAAAGCAGTACAAGCTGAATATTTTTTTCAAAACATTGAAAAATGTGCATAAGACTTACTTCTACAGTCAAGGGTGTTATCTGCTCAAAAGCAGGTATGCCAATCAAGTTGCTGAATTAGATCAGCCTTGGAGATCTTATGTGAAAAAACACTAGCTGCCACTAGTGTTGGTGACCTTGAAGAGAGGCATGGAGGGAAACATGCAAATATACGTTATGTTTCAGGATTTAAGTGTTTTTTTTACTGAGTTTTTATATTCTAAATAATTTCACCTGATGTTTTTGGCACCTAAAATATGGAAATTTATGCATTTATTTGGCAAAAGGAGGGGAAAATACTTAATTTGTTTTCTGTGTCTAATAAGTTCCATCCAATCCTATAACTGACTACTGCTCTATTACCAATACTTCTATAATGCAACATGAATTAGCCTTTGTTATACCTCTGCAGTGGAGTAAGAACCTCATTTCATGCAAGAGAACAGTGAGGAACGGGCAGAGAAAAATAATTTGGCTTGAAAACTCTTACTGATTGTAGAGACCTGTGTTTCAAGATCCTGGCTTTCCAAAGTGCTAGCGAAAAATAAAGCTTCCATTGATTTCATCTGGGCAGAAGATAATCAGCTTGTCAGAAAGATCTGTCCAGGAATCTTAAGTTGGGTACCTGGGACATGTTTTAATATGTAGGTGCTGATTAAAGCATGAAATGTGGTGAATTACCAGGGTAGTCACAGTCCTAATGTGAACAGGTGCAGAGACTTCTCACACTTATCCACATCAGCCTGAGAAAGACTTTATTTTCTATTTGGGTTATTTGGTGTGAGCAGACATAAAGTATGGATTGGCAGAACGTGGGAAGCCTCTCCATCTCTTAGTAGTGTGGCAACTTCACTGTTGTTCCAGCATATGCTGCACAGGATAGAGGAGCTGTAGAGAAACTGTAGCATCGTGCCAAGAATACAGCCAGTTTCTGTGCTCTGAAGCATAAGAGGAAGCAGAGGAGCTGGAGACCAAGGTGAGCCATGGCAGGACCAAGCAGGCTTATATTCCACCAGTCTCACCTGGAGTCCATCCCTGCATGAAGCCTCTCTGGAGACAAAGATAGGAAACAACCTTTCCTTGTTTCAAACAGTAGATAACTCTTACAGAGATGGAAAGAATACAGACATCCCAATTCTCACTCCTACACTAAATCTCACTTGTATTTCTTCCTAAGGTCGAGTCCTTACTACATCTTTTAGTAGGAAGCAAAATAAATAAATAAATAAATAAATAAAACAACTACAGAGGCAAGCTGACATCTGTATGTACAATTCATTTTTTGAAACCTCTGGAGTACATGTTTACCTGAGATATTGTATACCAGATAAAATACTGGACTGATTTAGCAAGGGTGCACACTTACTAGCAACTACTGTTTCTGTAGTATTTCATGTTCATGTAGCACAGGCAAACTTTGCTGTCAGATAGGTCCTTCAGTTAAACAGTATCTCCACTTGACACATAGAAAATTGAGGTCAAGAAGTGACTCACTTAAGGAAGACTGTGTACATAGCAGAGGTGGGAACTAGTAAAGCAATCAGGCATGGATGGAGCCTTATGGCAGTCCTACTAACCTCACTGCTCCTAATACCAGCAGTCTTCATATAGCCTTACCTGGGCCCCGGGCTGGCAGCTCCCTTGGTGTGTGGCACTGAGAGCAAATTAGCATGTGGAGACGACGGCAAAGTCCAGCTGTCATGTCCTGAGAATACCTGAAGATTATTGTTGGAGCTCTCCAAAAAATTCACTTTGAAGGGAAAAAAAAAGAAATCCTCAGGATATGTATTTTTGCAAGAATCTTCTGATTAATGATGACTGCCATATGACTAGTGATGTTTTGATACACATTTCTGAGTGTTGAGCTTTCAGTTAAGCAGGATGCTTTACTCAATTATAGCTAGCAAACAGATTACTTTGTCCTTTTTGACACTCATCCTACTCTTCCCTAATTTCAGCTCTCAGTTGTTGTACTGCTTAGCTTACTAAAACAATGGTTGGTCAGGATGACTGTTCCCTGGAAGCAAAGCAGTTGTACCTGTAGGTGAATGATTTCTTTGCATGTAGGAAGGTGGGTATGGAGCAGCCCGATGCCCTCGCAGTGCTGAATATCGCTCACAGCCGTGGGGAGTGTGAGGAGCTGGCAAAGGTAAGGGTGCAGTGTACTGGTAATTAGAGCTTCCTGATGCACACATTGTATCCGGGTTGGAAATCAACCAGCCACCCACTTTGAGGGGAAAGAGAAGAAAACTATTACTGCACAAAAACACTGCAGCTCAATAAAGTAACTAGGCTTCTTGCAGATCAGTTGTGCCTCAGAAATATCAAATCAATATCAAAATACTGCTTCATGAAACAACTGACAAGCAAAAAACAACCAACCAAAGAAGAAGTCCACTAAAAAATCCCACTATTAGAAAGAAGACCTGAAAACAAACTAATAGAAAACATCACTAAGGTCAAAGAATAAATGAGAAAAAAGAAAAATCTGATCATCATTAGAATGAACACAACATCCTCTGTTTATTTTTTTGTGCCACCTAACGATGAAAGTTTTATGGGGGACAAAAATACAGCTATAAATACAGAACAAATTGAGAGAAAGCCCTAAAGCCACCATGTATATTTTTTTTTCTGCATTTAATATCAAAATTGGATCATAAGAAACTGCAGAAACTGTCTCATGATTTCCTAGTGAGGTTATTTCAATCATTATTTAAGCAGTCCCCTTCTGCAAAGGCACTTCAAGGCTCAGTGAACTGCTGTTCCGATCCAGTTAAGCAGATCCCAGCTTCCCAGCATCTATCATATCACACAAAATCTCCAGCTCACATGACCGAAAACCTTACAGTGAGAGTATGTCATATGTTGACCTTCAGGGACCGTTTCTGGTGCATCCTTGGGATGGTTTCTGAAAGGGAAAACATCTAGTGGTAAAACTTATTGCAAAATTAGTAAAGAAATTTAAAATTGATCAAGCACACACAGGCTACTTTTAATAAACACATCATAGACTATCACACAGGTTCAATAGTATCTATGCTACAGGTATAGTGCAATTTCACTTTAGCTATGCTTTTTGAAATATGCAGCTTTTATTTTCCCTGACCTATTGAATTACAGTATTCATTGGAGTGCAAGTACAATGTAGTGAACATATGAGGTGGGTAACATTACTGGGAAAACTCACACTATCTCATTTCATGCGTCCTTCTGCCCTGAAGAGGATACTCACCCACATTAGGACGAATCATGGTGACAATTACATAGAGTCTCCCCACTAGTTTCAGTGGGATGACTCTAGATTTAAGATGATAAAAACAAGATTAAATTATATATATATATTATTTTTTCCATGGTGATGTCCCAGTTTTAAACCATATCAGCAACAAAATACTACTGGAGCTGAAAAAGATTAACTCACCTCTCTTTTGCATCCAGGAAGGCTTTGGCAAAGGGATTATACTTGATTTTGAGAGCTGTTATCTTGAGTTTACAAAAAACAAGGCATGTTAGTGAAGGCAACTTGGAATAGAGAATTGAAATAACATCTTCCAGAGAAAACTAAGTGGAACTGCCATGGTTAGACAAACAAAATATATCCCCACATATTGTTTTCCAGGGGTGGTTGGAGGAAGTTCTGTTCTTAGTAAGGTATTGTGTACTGATCAGTGCCACAGGCAGCACACCAGAAGGGACAACCTAATGGTGTGGTCCAGCTTGGTAAATCCTGTGACATTGCAAACCCTTTCAAGAGAACTGAGAAGAGAACCAAATACAAATCAAATCTGCAGCTAGGAGATATGACATATGAGTGAGCAATTGTCACAATCCAAATCTTCCCTCAATTCCAATGTTAGGGTTGGAAATAAATTTTCCTTTAGAATGGTATTCCTTTCCATAATTGTATGTATTTTAAGGAGAGGGAAGAGCTAAGATTATCATTAAAATTGTTGGTCATTGCTATAGGAAGACATTGGAGCTGACTGTAGTTTTTTTACAGTAAGAGATTGGAATGCCAGCATAGATGGACCAATCTGGAATAGCAGTGGCAGAATATTAAGATAAATCTGGCTTAATACTGCAGCCAGGCCCTGGACTAACTAGTTTTCAACTGCAGAAAGAAGAAAGTATTAGACTGGATGGAGCATTATACTGCATGGGACTGGTGGGGAAATGAGAGAAGGACCAGCCTATCCACGCTGATCTTGTGATTAATAGGCTTCTAATATATCTCATCAATGATATCCAAGAGCACAGAATGGCATCCACCTACCTCTTCATTTTGATAGGCAGTCACAGCTATGAACTGAGTCTCAGGGAAGGAACAGTTCATCACCATTCGGTGGGGGCCTCCTACACGAACTATGTGTACTTGGGGCTCATATTTATGCAGGGAGTTCAACATTATCTGCAGAAAACAAAATAGAAAGACCTCAGTGACACTCTGGTATCCATCCCACAGCTGTTTTTTCATTCTTGTTCTAAAATAGACCAGGTTAAACCTCTCCAGTTTATCGTTATTGAAAACAGAAGGGCAGATGCCTTCCTGAGTTCTAGCAAACTGCAGGACTGAACACAGCGCGCTTGGATTTAAAGCTTTTGATACAGTAGCATACGTGTTAGTAGTCATAGCCTTCACGCCACTGGGCTTCCACTGCACTAGAGGTTGTTGTTCAGACAGTTAAGGAGCAATCTCTGTCCTGCTTCTGCTATCTGAAAGAGTCAGAATTATCATCACAGGAAACAAGGCCAGGATAGAGCTAGGGTCATCACCTCATCTTTCTGGGCAAGATTTACCTAAACAGGCCTTGGCAAATGTCTCTGCTCTAGCATTTAAAGCTGTGCATAATTGTAATTCTACAGCATACCTTTTCTCAGGAAGCCTGTTTCATTACTTAATTATCTCTAATGCAACAAAATATATTTAAAATTAAGAAAAAAAATGTATTTTGGAAAGTGCTATGTGCATGTATATAGATGGAATAAGAGTCAACAACTGACTGACAGTGCTTTCTGCTAATACTTTCTAATAACATCACAAAAGGGAAAGCTGAAACACAGTGGAGACGTGGTTTACCTTAACACTGCTACCAAAACTTAAAACAAGAGCTTCAATTGTTTGTTTGCCATTTAGTTAACTTTTCTTCGAACTCTGCTTCTCCTTTATCTTCTCCTCCTTTCCTTCTACTTTCTCCTTCTTCCTTTGCCTGTATATACAGATCTTGTTCTCCTGTCTTTCCCCTCAAGGTTTCTTGGACCCTCCAAGTTCTTGTTCCTGTCCCTCTCTTTCTACAGTGCATACAATTAGGCTTTTAACTTTTCTAAGGTCTTAGATGCAGGATTAGAATTCACAAATTCAGATCCTGTTCTATGCTACACAGTAAGTCCCGTGTGCCAATTCTGTGTTACTTTATGAAAAGTCAGGTCATCTTTCTGATCTTCAGTCTCTAAAAATTGAGATGATTTCCTACCTAATTAAGGCACTAGGTTTATGAAGGTACCTCACAAACCAAATGGAAATAATGGGTAGAGTGCATACAAAATTTACATGAAAAAAATAAATTCTGGGCTGACATGTATCATTCAATGTAGGAGTTTTCTACAAAAACAAGCAAACAAAAGGTCTTGTGCAATATTTTATATTTAGATGCATCATCAAAAACAAAACTAATTTTCCTGTTTGCATTTTTAAGGGGTTCAAAGAGAAAGTCACTTATTTCTGGTACATGTGGTTTCTTTCCAAAGGCCAAAGCTGATTCAATAGAATATTGATAATTATCATGATGCAGAAGCAGACATAGTAATTATTTCATTTAGGAGCAGCCTTTTATTCTGCTATCTGACTCCTGCCAACATTCCACTTACACCAAACAACATGGGGGAACACAACAAAAACCTAATACCCGTGACCATTCTTTCCCCCTTCTCTGAAGTCCTATGTAAAAAAAAACAAAACAAAAAACACCAGCACACAAGACCAACTCTCAAAAGAGCCCTGATGATTAAGTAAACCACATCACTCTGTTTCTCTTAACATCAAGAAGTCCATTAAAATCTGAAAGCGTCAATTAAGCCCTGTTTATTCCTGTTTACATGTGGCCTCCAGAGAATAATTGGCATCTGTGGGTGAAGAGGACTGTAAGGGCCTCTATAATTACATAAATGCACCCTTGATATTTCTTGATTGGTAGGTGCTTGCAATTGAAGCCAAGAGGTGTATGGGGAAATATCAGGCCATACCCATACCTGCCCACTCCCATTGAGCTTGTTGGTAAGTTTGACTTTGCTGAAGGAGATGGCAGCTTTCATCCAGTGGGCCCCAAAGTTGGGAGAATCTGGGTGGATGTAGACACAGCTGTGGTTTGGTGGCTCTGGTTTCCCAGCTGGCACCCATTCTCCATTGACGTACTTCCAGCGGTGGCCATCAGTCGGGGCAAAGTCTAACAGGAAAGAATACATGGCATTTGGGTCCAAGCCTGACACGCTGATCTTCAAAACAGGAAACATCCGCCTGTTCAGAAAACAAAAAACAGAGATACCATTTTAAACCAGTTTTGAAGGGTTCACCTCAGTAATTTTGTGACTAGTAGCCCACAGATTAGGTCAATGTAAAAAACACCTTCCCTCCCTCCCCATCTCCCTCTGTCTAGCTGAAGAAGTCTCCTAAAGGTTAATCTTTCTTTTTATTTTTAAAATATTGGAAAAATTAGGTAGGGTACTCAGGTTTTGATCTAGATTGGTGAATGTGTTTCATTTACAAACTGTGTATAGTGTCAGCAGCGTCTGTTGCATATGGACATGCTAAATACATCCTCAGGTCTGAGACAAGAAGGCAAGAACAGGACCAAATAGACTCGAAGTTGGTCAAGAAGGTGAAGCCAAACCACAGATTAACTGCATTAATTGCAGAATCCTGCAATAAATTGCACTTTAGTGGTTTTTTTTCTCTTTCAGAACATTGTGCAATGGCCAAGTTCTATTTTGTCTCACTCTGCTTATATCCTCTAAAATCATCTTGCCATTTCCAGCCCTTAGGACATAATGCCAGGCAGATAACCATCACAACAGTGTATAAAAATTTTTCTCTCTTCTTTTGAAGGGATGGTTCCATAGTCTCTGTGACCTAAGTTGTCCACTTTCCATTGGTTCATTTCCTTTGGTTCACCTGCTAAACCCCAGTATCTGCTACTTGAGAAACAGTTTCCAGATAGTAATACTCAAGTGCATTAATAATTTCACTGAATTTACCTTGTGTAAAATTATTCATTTCCTTTATCAGGATTAGTCAGGCATGACTTAACACTTAGTAAAATGCCATCATCTTCCACATATTTCATTGGCTTTTCCTTGAAAATACATCCTAAAGTCTTATTACATGAGTATATTAATAAGTCTGTAGTTAGCCAAAACAGCTAACTGTAGTTTTCTCCCTGTTCCACTGTCGGTACACACATAACCAGTTTGAAAACTCTGGCCCTTGCTGTCCAACCTGCACTTTGCAGTTTTTTCATTAATCAGCTCCCTTCCTTCCATATTCCTTGTCCTCATCAGTTTGATCACATTCTTCCATTTCTAGTTCTACTGTAGATGCAACGTTGTCTGTAACTAAGCTCAAAACACATATCATCTAGATTTCCTACCTTCTTGTGCATCTAAAATTGAAATACTGTCTTCCTTTAGTTTTGGGAAAACACTTTGAAGCATCTTCGTCCTTGATTCCAATGCCCCTTTTTCTTAATTCCCTTTTATTTATTATGCCATCCTTTGTAAAGGAGATTTGTAGCAGTTCACAGCTAGACTTTTGTCAGTTTTCTTTCTGTTTCAGTACTTGTGAATTTGAATTGGCATCTCAGTGCCTGAACAAGTCTATCACAATGAAATTAGAAGGGCTCCCACAGTTTCAGGAACTGGGAAAAGATAGCACAACAGACACCTCCCTTCAGAGATACCTTACCCATTAAGTTTTTTAGATTGCAGCATCATTACTTGGAAAATTACTGTAGGTGCTATATATCACCTCCTCTGATTCTTATATAAAAGTGAGGCCTCCTGGCAGCCATCAATTTGCCACATTTTTATGCACAGGACAATAAGTCTTCAAACTTCTTTTCTCTAGTGATACAGAGATTAGTTACACCTCAGCCGCTGCTTGAGGTTCATGGTGACAGTAGCTCTCTAGGCTTAGTTAGGTAGCAATGCAACATGTCTAAAATACACAAGAAGGGAACTGAAAATTCACTCTCTCTCCAGTGACACCAAAAGGTCTCTGCACTCACACTCTCCAGCAGGCCCCACCTGCAGACTGCTGACCATCTCCTTTGCTCTTTATGACATCCTACTCACTTTCTACCTTTTTAGACATACATTCAGCACCTTATTTCATTTAGTATGAGTAGTTGCTGACTCAATGCCAGTGTAACATTGAGAAAGACATACTGAACCATTATCTCTCTAGGTAGAAGTTTAGCCAAGAATTTATCCACTACATTTAACACGCCTTTCTGACCAGGATGCACCAGCTGTCAAACAGGAATGTGACAAAAAGCATGGATGCACTGCTTCCTGCACACCCAGATCAATCAACTTCAAAGTAACAGGTTTACATATTTAGCTGAAATTGAAACAGAGAAGAAAACTCATTCTCAAAAAAAAAATTAATTTTGCTAGATTTCTCAGCATGATTTGTTAGTTCTGCACACAATGCAAAATTCTCTGCCTTTCTACTCAAGAGGCATGAGTTTATCTCCAGGAGAGCAGAGTCAGCATCAACTCTGACCTGCTGTACCACAAGTTACAGCATTTTTCTGTATTAATCTCTGCTGTACAATTAATCCCCACATCATTTGGATCAGCACGTTTTGATTGTACGGGCCTTAACGACGGAAGTCCTACCACTTCACTTGTCGAGCAGAGAAATGGCTTTACTGTTCAAACCACATGCTGTAGCATGGCAAATGACAATTTCCCCAAATTTGTCTCAGTCAGAATTTATTCCAATGATCACATAGGTGTACACATGAACTCTGTTACTGCAATAGCTGAGTATTTCAGCCTCTTTCATTTATTTAGAGAAGATATGCTAAAATTACTCCATGTTATAGAGCTTGAGTGGGAGGATATTTGGTATCAAATACGAATGTGTAGTAACCAGTAAAGTTGCTTTAGCATTTAAACCTTTCCCCACATCCCTCTCCATGTTTGTCTGCATTGACCCAGTACAGATTCTCCCCACTTATAAAGGGGAATAGTGGTCCCTCTCTGTCTCCATGCAATAATGGACATTTCAGAATACTGCGTAGCTGAAATTATATCAAGATTGCAAGAAAACTTACTTGGTCAGCAAACAGGTTGTTTAAATATTGAAATGCCAATAGAATACAATAAATTTGAGTAAAATAGGAGACTGATTCTCACCATGCTCGCTGCACCTTTGAGATACGTCTTGTAACACTGCATGCAGTTTAATTTCACTGGTATCTGCCCTTTTAAAAACACATCCATCTTCCCTCTGTACCTAGGTGTTTTGCTATGGCAGGTGATTAGTATAATGAAGCACAATGCAGCTGTGGAGAAGCATCTACGTACTATCAGTGAAGGTGGTTCAGAACATTTTGGGACCAATTAGAGATGACTCAATCACAGCAGATAGAACTGTGCATGCTAGAATTTTACTCTTGAGGACTGCTTATCAGATAGCCTTTCATTCTCTGGTACATTCCCACATCAAGTTTTTGTTTAATTTCTGATTTTTGCTAGCAGTATTTCCACACAAATTGCCTTCATTTTCAAACACCCAAGTTCCGACTGTCTTTTCCTGTTAATCTTAGAAAACAGTTTTCAAAAGTGTTCACAAATCCTTCAAGAATGACTGAGTTCTGCTGTAAGCAGCAGCAGAACTAGATCAATATTTTTTCTTTTGAGAATCTCTTTAGAAACCGTCACGGAAGACACTGAAAAGAAGCTCAGGATTCACAAGAAACTGCTCCAAGTTTGTCTCCTTTAGAAAAGCAGAGGGTTTTGCTGCAGCCACTGTCTACTCTGTTTTTTTCATTGTGCTGGCATGTTTGTTATTGAAAAATACTTCCAGAAATGAAAAAGAGACTTTTTGTGTGTGTGTGTGTGTGTGTGTAGTCACTAATGCTACAGGAACTTCTTTATAAGGATTTATGCAGATTGCTAAAATACTCTTAAAATGTTTTAGTTCGAGGCTGCTATAGTTTGATCAGCTAGAAAGATCCTGTACTTGCCCCCACTGGCACTGGCTTTAGGAATAAGAGCAAGCTGATAAGGACAGTGCTCAATTAAAACAAAGAAAAATAAATAAGCTTCCACAAATAAAATGTAACATTGCATATCCAAATAATGATGGATCTGCTTCTCAGCAGCAGCATAAAAAGATTATGTACATACGCTCACCTAGAGTGAGAGAAATAGCATTGCTTGCAATCACAACATACATAAGCAGTGAGGAAATAAACGGAAAAAAAAAAGCAAAACAAAACAAAAAAACCCCACGACCTGCTGGTAAGGCTTAATTCTTTGTATCCATTTAATTCATTTGCTGCAAATCTATTCTCATCTTGGTTACTTATGCTGATAAGGAGTCAGTTTAAGTCTATCTTATATTAAGTGAAAATCCACTCAGAAGTTTGCTTTAGCCTATCAGGAGCTATAAACATTCAAATTAAGCAAAAGCAGCTTCTTGGTGTAAAGATAAGCAGGGATATTCTGGGAACAAAACTGTTCTCTTTGTCGAAGAACCTTGCTGAGCTAACAGGCAAGATTTTTCCTCTTCTAATTTCTCCCACCTATGTCATTTGTCAGGCTACAGGCAACAGCAATCTTGTCCACGAGTTCTGTTCAACCAAAATCTCTGCAAAATTGATGGAAACCACACCTTGTGAGAAAACCTTTTCTCTCGCTTCTTAATCGTGCTCTCTTATGCAGCTCTTCCTTGCAAAAGAAACGTGTGCATGGAGGTGGGGGCAGGGGGAGAGTGTGCAGAGGAGGCAAGGGTAGATAAAGCAAAAACCTCAGTACCACTGCGCAGGAAAACTTTCCTCTAGTCATTGCTTGGACTCCGTTGCCATCCCAGTTCAGCACAGAGCCCCTCTGGAGAGCCTCCTTCAAACCGGTATCCAATTCAGAATTAACATCCTTCTCCCCAGGTTTTGCAGCAAGTAGTAAGATATGTGATCCCCTTACATCATGATTTGCTATTTTTTTAAAGCTCTGTATGTTAGTCAGTATTCTACTGTGCTTACTAAGTGCACCAGCAACAACTATAGGGTGACACAGCTGTGGGATCACACAGATCTGGACTGCACATACAAGCCACAGAGCACAGCTGGATTGTACCCCTTTCTAGTATAGATTGTGTGCACACTCTTAACCTCCAAAGCCCAAGAAACAAGAACAGCAACAGGGAAATAACAGCACTGGTCTGTTTCTGTACACTCATTTGAGATTTACAGGTATGGATATGGTGATAAACATTAATGATTGGTAGCACAAGAAGCAACCCAGAAGATTTTAAGAGATACTGTCCACTCTTTGGTGAAAGTTCTCTTTTTGTCTATTTATTTCTCCAGCATGTTTCACAAGAAGGAATAAAGGGTGGCAGGAATGGCTTCACAGAAAGGGGCAAAGACACTCCATTCTGCTCCTACGCTGCTTTTAGGGGACCATACTGCTACATGCTCCCTGCAGTTCTCTCTAGCCTATGCACACACTTGGTTACTATTGCACCTCTTCACATCCCCGGCTGTCACCCACCCTTAGCCCACAGCACTACGCAGATTGCTCACCTGCCATTCTTGGTCACAATCATCTCATTGGTGACTTCTCTGAATCTCTGCCAGAGGGTAGCATCCTCTAAGACAACCTGAAGCTGCTTCTCCGTGGGGTCACCTTTGTCTCTCCCTGCCCGGAGTTCGCTCTCCACGACGCTGAGCAGCCTGGAGACAGTGCAGTCACTGGGCTTTTTGCAGCCCAGGTCTGCCATGACAACTTCACTGCCAGAAACTTCAGGTGGCTGTTAAAAGACAGAAATAGGAAGCTAAATCAAAAAGCAAGTCAGATCGTTGGGCACAGCCTGAGATACGTGCCCTCCTCACTCTTTTGCCACTGACTAGCTCTTTCCTCTTGAAGTCCCAATGGGCAGTGACACCAGCATGTGCAGGTTTATGCACACACTCCACACAAAAAGAGGACTATCTCCTAATTACCTGTCAGACGGTCAGGTGGGTGGCAGGCTGATGACTCAATTGGCTGCCTTGAAAGAAGAGTCCTCCATCCAAATTAGCATGCTTTTATCTTTTTTCAACCTGAAGTGGGTCTAATTGTTCTGCTTGAGAACCAGGTTTCCATTAATGAAAATTATTTCATTTCCAGACTGAAACAATGCTTGTAAATTGCATTCCCGCTGACGCGGACTCTAGCTGAAGGAGCTAGTAACAGTCAAGACAGTTAAACAGAGAAGACAGTCTTCAAGACAGAAGAAGAAAGTCTTATTTTCAACCAGCATGTTGAATAAACGCATTAGCTTCACTAATCAACATCCTCCAAGTTCCTAAATTAACATGTTAGATTGCAAAAGGAGAAAGCAGAATCCCTGCACTCCATTGCTGATGCCTACTCTGTCCATCCCTTGGTCCCTAGTTTCATTCACAAACATTTTCATTCCCTTTCCTCTCAGCCTGGGACCCTCTCTGGCAAGCATCTTCCAATTGCACATACTTTCCATGAAAGACAGTTGTAAATGAAGCCACTATTTCACTATTTTACCAAGAAATCCACCAACTTTAGCAGTGAGACAGGGATGTGAAGAAAACTGGCTCCAGTTCCATGCTGAAGGGTTAAGCGAAGGCTACATGAATACCACTGATCTGTAAACACTGGACTTCTGCACATAAAGCATTTGAGTGCCTAATTCCTCCTGATGCATCAAGCTCCAATAGCATCTATGAATTTTCTGGTCTGCTGGACATGACATAGAGAGGGACTTGGTTATTAAAATAAACTCAGGGGATTTATTTTTACAGAAATATATTTTCTACCTACTCACATAGAGCTTCGTTTGTTTAACTCAAGAGCCCTTGTTGAGTTTTTGTGCTTCCAGCTTTCTAAACAACAAAATGATTTTTTTGGGGGTCCTACTGAGGATCACTGATGACATTTATAAAGACAAGCCTCCTTCCATTGTTGAGCAAATGAAGAATGTATGTTAAAATCCATAGGATATTTAGGTACTTTGAGTTGTGCCACTTGGCATCCGGAAAAATAACTGCATATCAGGTCATATATCATGTAACACTGAATAGATTAATGTTTGGATCCTCCTTTTCAAGTGCTCAAAAAGCATCCAGAAGCTCTATCATTTTTCCCTACGCGTGCCACACGAGATCAAATGGCATAGCAAACACATAAGGGACCGTGAAATACTTGTTTGCTTTCATTATATCACAAAATGTAAATAAACATGGGAATCAGAGCTACATTAAATATTGCACACTAGGAAGTTTTTTGGTTTAATTTTTAATCGAGAAGAGTGGCATCTTACAGTTTATTTTGTGCCTGTGGGAGAGGCACGAAGGCATTTTCTTCGTAGTACCACATTAAAACTTGCATATTCCACAATAGTAAAATATACTTCAAGATACTAAAAGTGAGTTACACTTGGTTGCTTTCAGTTATCACTTAAGATGCCCGATGATTGAAAATTTTCTCACAGAAAAAAAAAAAAAAAATCTCATAAAATAAATTAGTTTTCACACAGTTTTAATTTCAAATTTGTAACTTTTTTACCTTAGCTCCAGATACCTGCAACCTCAGCATTTTCCAAAAAGTAGTTACCTATGGTTGGTCAATGGGCATAGGCCAATTGCTGGTTCTGCACATGGGGAAGGGTGATTCAGCTGTGAGAGTTTGGGCTTTAAGAGCAATTGGTGATGCACGTATCAATACATCCACAAGGCACATCTCAACACTGATGTACCTTTACAGCCTAGAATTAGCCAAAGAAATAACAAATTTGCATGCATGCAAAAAGAAATTAATTAATTAATTAATCAGCTTAATATAACCAGGCCACAGATCTTACTCAAAAATATACATCCAGAACCATACAAATCCCATCTCATGCACTGGTCTTCATCACATCATACACTGTTTCTGCTATACATGCAGACAGTTGCCATGAGGAGGAGCTACAGGTGAGAAACCAAACCAATAGATTCACAGAGTTGATTGCTTATTGTTGACTTTTCATTTCTAGAAAATGCTGAGGGTGGAAATCTTTACTACAAATAATTGGCCTGTTTTAGGAAGAGACGTCCTTTAAATTTATGTCTCCTTTGTTTACCTAAATAACAACCGTGGCTACTTCCCAAACATCCTTTCTCCCTCCTACCCTCTTGAGAGATTAATTTTTCCAATCCTGCAGATGCTGAAAATGAGACACAAACGCATTAACATTCCTGGGTACTCCTGGGACACTAAGACTAACCCATTCTTGGGTATCAGATGGGTTATTTCTTAGCTGGAAGTCCCCCCATACTCGACATTTGAAGAAAAAGGTAACTGCACTTACCAAGTGATATGGTGACAAAGTGACTGACAATCATTGCCATTGAAGGTAGGACAGAATGTGAATTAGTCCTCTTGCACTTGTCATCTGTAGCTGTGCAATTAAACAAGTAGATGGGTATAGATGTCCCAGGAAGTAGGAAGTGACCATACCATATGTGCAACATTGAAAACTCTCTCTCAAACCCCAGGGAGAGAACCGGGCACTTCTGATCAGGAAGCGGTCATCTGATGGTTCACAGCTACCCAGAACTAACCCCTTCTAGTCAAAAGTGCAAGTACAACACTTAAAACCATCTCCAGTTTTCCAATAAGAATTTAATGACTTGTATTTTTAATTGAAGCAACAAGGTCTGGAAACAGTAATGATAGAACAAACCTGCAACACTTACTTTAATTCATTCACCAAGTTCCAGCAGTAAAAAACAAATTGCTGGTTTGGGCTAATTAAAATCATTCTAAAACCCATTCCTACCACCAGCTGGTGAGATACAGCAGAAGAAAAAAAGGTAATTAAAGAGGCCCTTCCTTGCCTTGACACTGGATAGCTGTTCTTTGGCCTTTTAGGTGCATGTTTCCAAATTAAGCCAAACCTTCATGATGTGATGAAGTCAACAGAGAACAAGACTCACACTTTCCATCTCCAGAGCTCTCAGCGGAGCACTCAAACAACCAACGCCCCTGAACATTCAGTCCCAGCAACACAGGGAAATGTAACCTCTATCGCCATGACACTCCCAGGAAATCAACACCTATTGACTACCAAGGAATAATTACGAGAGGATAAAAAGACAGCTGCTTTCCCTCTGTTTTTAATCATGGATCCAGACCCTTAAGAGATTGCTGGGTTATAAGAGACTTAGAGAAGATTAGCCTTTTTATTACTACCGGGGTGGTGGAAAGGACAGTTTCAATAACTTCAGCCAGGGATGTTTTTAGCAGTTATTCAGTCAGCCTGCTCAAGTAGCACCTCCCTGCTTGCTGTTATAATCAACATCAGCTCAGAAAGCATGAAAAGCTATTCAGAGTAATTTTTCTTCTTTCTTAAAAAAATAAAAAAATAAAATCCTGATCTAGTCAGGCTGGTGATAAACATAAAAGCATTACAAAAATTAAAAAATAAAAATAATAAAAAAAAACAACAACAAAAAATCCCATAATAATGTGTGTAGTTTTGTGCACCACGAAATAAGGACATGAAACTATCAGAGAGAGTGCAAGGAATGGTGAAGGATCTGGAGAGGAAGGTATAATAGCAACAGGGCCCGAGGGAACGACATGGAGCTGTGTCAGGGGAGGGGCAGCTGGGGGTTAGGGACAGGGTCTGCACCACAGGGCAGTGGGCGTGGCCCCGAGTGCTGGAGTTCAAGGGGTGTTTAGACACTGCTCTCAGGCAGAGGGTTTGGATTCTGGGTGGTGCTGTGTGGCATCAGGACCTGGACTTGGTGATCCTCATGGGTCCATTCCAGCTTAGGATGTTCTGTGATTCTAATAATAATTATGCTTCGTTGAAATACTTGATTCTCTCAAAAGTAACAAGACTTACGCAATCCTATTTCACACAACTAGAAAACACAGGAGTAAATGCTTGTGACAAAATAATTTTTTTTCTCTCCACATATTTGGAAGCCCTTCAGAGCTGCACTGAAATCACGGTGGCCAGCCTATATTTCTAATGTACCATTTTCCAGCTACATTAGTGTTACACCTCGTTTCTGCAGAGATTTTATATCACAGACTCCCAGGAATAACCTCTTCTAGAGATGCCACATGGGAACCTGAGAAAAACTTAAAAGGGTTTCAAATAGGCTAACTTAAAATAGTAATCCCAGAGATTGGCAGCTTAGACATTCTATTTCATCTCTCTAATTCATCTGAAGTTTTCTTCAGAAAAAAGAGAGAACAGATTTTTGCTCCTCTCAGACGTTTCCACAGTTCAGTATGGATGGGCACTTACAATCCTTTACCCCCACTGATACCACAACCAAGCTGGAGCTCAACATGAAAGCATGAGTAAGCAAGGGAAAAAAATTCCAGCTACATGCATCCATAAAACACTCTCTCTCATAAATCATAAATTGTGGAGGGAGAAGGGGAAAGGGCAGACATTAGGTGTGTAGCAGCCTTCCAGCAGTCCCATCACTAAATTCAAATCCAGCGTGGATCTGCTTCCAGGGAGGGGGCATCCACACCCTCACTGGGTAATCAGTCATCGTTAAAATCTTCAAATTAACTGCAAGAGCAATTTGTTTAATGCAATTACAACTTTATTGAAGAATAAACAACACTTGTAACCAAGGGCTCCGTTACAGAAAAAGTTCTGAAAAAGGTATTTACCAAAGTAGAAATCAAACAGTGCAAATACACAGAAAAAGAACAACAACAAATTGAATCAGTAACAATAGAAAACGTTGTGGTGAAATTCTGAGAGTTCAGTTTTTATTTTACAAAACAATTCCTACAGCCGTTAAAAAACGTTGTGTTGTCAAAAGACAGTGAGGCACACATTTTTAACAAAATGTACCTTTTTTGTGCCTTCTGTCCTACGCGGTCAGTATTTGCTATGGTTGTAAACATCAGTAGTTAAGACAGATGGTGTTGAAATGTCATCTTCCTCCTCAGTTTTGAATGTGTACAATAGCAACAGTCATCGTCCTCATTAACATGACTAAGTACCAGAAAGGAGTAAGAACCATTCTCGTGAGCTCAACAGATGCTCTTAGTACACAACAAAAACAGACAACTTTCAAGGATCCGTGTTTTCCCATAATGCAGTTTCCTGAACTTCAGACTGCACGTAAGTGACAGCACTCTAAGCCCCCAGGTGTATTACAGGCACAGCTCTCATCTACCCACAAGTCACAACCAATCCAGGCCTGTCCTCCTGCACCTTGCCAGAAGCCATCCCTTAGCAAGGACTCCCTTCTCTCCCAGAATTGCACATTATCTAAACAAAGCCTAAAGAGATCTACTTTTTTTAAAATGTGCTTTCATAAAATTCTTTTAAATCCATTCAGAAATTTCTTCCTTGGGTTTTGCAACATCTCGCAGGCAGTCTCACTACAGCAGATACTAAGCACTTTACAGGACTTTACAATGTCAACCTTGAATTAAGTGCTGTAGGCAACTGAGCAAGGTCTTTGTTAAGGAAGGAGCCTTATGATTCAAAACACAAACATCCCTCTGCAGTAGAGTGCACCTGGCAAACATTCCTGCCTTGAAAGACACTACGATAGAAAACTAGAGGGCTTTAAAGAAGTCCACCATGCTTCTTGGTAAGCAGATAACCAAAGCTGATGAAATCAACTCCAAACATATAGAAGTCTTAATGACAAAAATGGTATAATCTAATTCAGATTGAAACCAGTCAAGAGGGGACATTCATATATTAGTTTACCTCTCAAAAACGAATTATTTTAACAAGATAGAAGAATCTTCTACTGCTAAACTTGGCAATAGCTTGTATACAACTATAACTAAATACGTAAGAATCTGCAGTGTTTTGCTCTGATAGTGCGGAATTATCTTTAAATCAAAACTGCTTGTAGATGAGGTGACAAACCCTGAGTAGTTTTCACATACTGGCAAGAATATGATGAATCTGTTACCACCAGACCTTCACAAGAACAGAATACAACACCAGAAGGCAACATAAATCCTAGTGGCACTATGGTGATCACCTATGTCTTTGCCATCTCCTTTTGCGTTCCCTTCCTTTATGGGCACTAGTGCGAAGCATGATGTGCTCTGTAGTCAAATAAACCTATTCCTGAATCAAATGTGGCCATGGAACTGGAATTACAGCCTTAAAAAGGTGTGCGTGAATCCATTCAAGTTTACCATTTCTTGGCAATGAAAGAAGCAGTACTAAATTTCCTACTTCTAAGCAGCTGTGCTCACAACACTAAAAGGTCCTACTTGTAGTACACAAGTTGAAAAAGCAGTATGCAGCATACCCAAATCTAGTGTTTTTACAACAAAAATGCTAGAGAGTATTTATGGTACTCTTGTACTATGGTATTATGGTACTACACCCCTGCAAAAGCTAGTCAAGGAGTAAGCAAAACGCTTTTTCTCTTCTTTTCTCTGAACTATTACATGTTTTGTTGTTTTTTCTTTATAAGTAAAATTCCAGTGTGTTGACTGCTGATAGGCCTGGAATGATTATAGAAATCAAAAGAACTTTCCCAGAGACGGGAAGGAAAAACACCGTACACTATACTTGTGGAGTTCTCTAGGAACACCCAGAAGTATTAAAACTAAGCAACACTGGGATGTGAAAGGCATTGGAGTTGTATTTTAAATGGCCTTACACAAAGGAATTCTGTACATATTATCCAAGCTCTAATAGAAGAGTAACATGGGGCCCTCTGACAGATGTACATTAGATTCTGAACCTATTCCCTCATTAAAAAAAAAAAAGAAGTCTTTCATCTATTTAGATATTCAGAGTCAGGGAAAAAAAGGGATAGGTGTTCTTTAATTCTCAGTCTCTCTTGGGCCTTTAACTACTGCTTTAATAAAAAAAAATAAAAATAAAAGAGTCAATCTAGTGATTTCAACACCAACTTCCAAATCCTATGGAAAGAAAAAAAAAAAAAACAGCAGGAAATAGCACCTGAGGAAGTCATCCCACAGAACTGATTCATCCCAACATAGCACAATTTCAAGGTGTTTTCTGTTCAAATGGCTTTGTAAGAGTACCTCTAGCCAGCTGGAAAACAGAGAAAGCCTGCTGAAGTTTCCTTTTATATCATCTTCAAAAGATAGCTTTTTGTTTGCTTGTTCTTAAAGAGAATCCCCATGGGGGGCTGTTACTGTGTTTTATAAATTATCAGAAGGACAATTAATGTTTAGAGTTAATTCTGTTTCTAATAACTTTCTGGGAACCACAGAATCATTCTGCTTCACTGTGGGCTTGTACTTCATTGCTGAACAGATCTAGGCTTTTGCTGTACAGAATTCTGTCTTTGTGGTGCAAGTCAAGGACATGCCTGTTATGCAAATACAGTGCAGTTAGATGGCTACACTCTATGCAGATGAGGAAAGAGGATTCAGAACATATTAAAGTTCACTGGATAACGACCTTCACAGCCCTCAGTTACAGTAAGACAGCTTACTAATAGGAAAGGCAAGAACAGTTTAACAGTATCCAAAGTAGCAGAAGCAAGAACCTGCATTCAGATATTAGACAAGTGACTACTGAAACGGTTTGGGAGTAAATGACTGACTATATATAGCTCAGAAGATTAAAAGAATGGGCAATGGCCTTGGAATCTGGATACTGACCATTCAGTGTTTGTTAGACGCTGGCAGAAAGACTGCTGCATGCTTCCTTTGGTTAAAAAACAGACAAACAATACAAAGCTGTACTTTCTCATCAGAGCAGAAATTCACTAGTGAAGAAGAGAGTTTTAGAAGAAACAGAATTGAGTTCACTTATAAAAAATGCACGTTGAAGTTTTAACTTATTCACAGGTTCAGAAGAAAATGTCTTTTTCCTGCCCTGGACTTGCTTCAACACCAGCCCGTTTCCACCTTATCAACAGGGACTCTGTCCTTTGAGAAAGGACATACAAGTTCTGTCTCAGCTTACCTGACATGTCCTCAGCTTCGCACTGTTCCTGCGTTACAGTAAGGGAGAAGAGAACCACCTCATTTCAAATGATAAATCAGTTTCCTAGCTTGTATGTATTGCCATCAGCTGGAGTCGGGGCAAAGAACTCATTCCTGGCAACTAAAAAACTTGACTAGCCTAATTTTACAAGTGCTTTTCTTACAGGAACAAGTCTTTGCAGATGAAAACGTCCCTTCCATGCATTTTAAGAAAACATTGTCACTCTAAACTGGAAATGATTTTTTTTTTTAAATCAAGCATTTCGTAAATACTCAAAAATAGCCCTTTCATTTGGAATTAAACCTTCTGAAAATATCATAAATCTAAAATTTTGCAAGAGAGGCAGAAAAAAGAACACCATTATTCCATTATCCAATGTAAATATTGCAAAGATTAAGTGATGTAAGGCTACTACAAGAGTTCTCAGCAAGAAGTCAGCTAGCAACAGATTTTTTTCTACTTTGAAAAAGGAACCCTCTAGACTGGCATGGTCCCATCAGAATCAGGGGCTCCATTTTACAGGCTTCATGTGTTACTTTGTTATTTTGCAAAAACAAATAATTTTATGTGAAAATCATCACAACAAAGTCTGGGGCTCAGTACAGTTCTTCTGCTGGACTGAACTTCGTTTAGCCACGTGAGTGCTCTGTCCTATGGACACCAGAAACAAGCAATCGCATTCACTGCATTTACCACAAGGAACCTCTAACCACCAGCCCAAAGGCACACGTTTAGGACAAAAGTAGCAAAATACATACACAGAGATCTTAACATAGTTCTGCTATGCCTCCTAGAACTTGGTGAAGCATCCAGCTTTCCTCTTAGGACAGACAGACAGTCACACATNACCACCTCATTTCAAATGATAAATCAGTTTCCTAGCTTGTATGTATTGCCATCAGCTGGAGTCGGGGCAAAGAACTCATTCCTGGCAACTAAAAAACTTGACTAGCCTAATTTTACAAGTGCTTTTCTTACAGGAACAAGTCTTTGCAGATGAAAACGTCCCTTCCATGCATTTTAAGAAAACATTGTCACTCTAAACTGGAAATGATTTTTTTTTTTAAATCAAGCATTTCGTAAATACTCAAAAATAGCCCTTTCATTTGGAATTAAACCTTCTGAAAATATCATAAATCTAAAATTTTGCAAGAGAGGCAGAAAAAAGAACACCATTATTCCATTATCCAATGTAAATATTGCAAAGATTAAGTGATGTAAGGCTACTACAAGAGTTCTCAGCAAGAAGTCAGCTAGCAACAGATTTTTTTCTACTTTGAAAAAGGAACCCTCTAGACTGGCATGGTCCCATCAGAATCAGGGGCTCCATTTTACAGGCTTCATGTGTTACTTTGTTATTTTGCAAAAACAAATAATTTTATGTGAAAATCATCACAACAAAGTCTGGGGCTCAGTACAGTTCTTCTGCTGGACTGAACTTCGTTTAGCCACGTGAGTGCTGTGTCCTATGGACACCAGAAACAAGCAATCGCATTCACTGCATTTACCACAAGGAACCTCTAACCACCAGCCCAAAGGCACACGTTTAGGACAAAAGTAGCAAAATACATACACAGAGATCTTAACATAGTTCTGCTATGCCTCCTAGAACTTGGTGAAGCATCCAGCTTTCCTCTTAGGACAGACAGACAGTCACACATTTCTTCACAGCATCCCTACAGGCAGGAGAAAGAAAAACAGTCACCTCGGTTAGCTGCTGGATGACTCACTGCACGCTGCTGCACCACCAACATTCATGCCTTTACAGATCAGCTGACCAACAGTTAATTGTGCTTACATGGCTAGCATGACTGCATTACAGACAAGCAGGTCTGCTCACCCTGTACACACCCAGCTGCAATGGAAATGGCACTGTAGGCCTATCGTGAGGAACAGCAGAGCTGACAAAGCAGCATAAACTGTGCTCAAATGCTGGAACAGTGTTCACAGCAGAGGGAGCAGCAAAGACAAGAAAAAAAGGTGCACAAAGGTACACAGAAGAATACACTCACCCAGTAGTATTCTGGACTTTTGGACTAACGTTTATATATTCCTGAGGTTAAATTTAGCACGTGGTCTGCACACTTCTTATAGGAAGCCCTCTCAATTTGGTACGCTTGTGTTCCCTCCACCAAAGATGCTCAGTCCCATTTTTTAAGCAACTAGAAGTATTTCCTCCCCTTAAAACACTGCCATGCAAAAGCTTAAAGCCACACTTTACAATGCTTCCACATCATAATCTTCAGTATCATGAAACCTCAAGACAAGAAGAGGAAAAAGGCAGCAGGGAAACTTACCTTGCAAATGGTATGAAGGAAATGCTGTACCTAAGAAGGAATGTTGTAATGGTTACTCTTGTCAGATTATACTGGAGTGACAGAAGGCATAACTGTTGTTCTAAACAGAGGACTGCAAGAAATGTAAACAAAGTGAAGCTCTGACTTTGTGAGCAACAGGATGGAACATCCTTTCAAATAACTTTAGCTCAGCCACATTGCAAAATGTCAAAATCAGAGAGCACACCACAGAGGTACGTTAAACAGTGCTCCTGCCCCAAGCAGCCCCCATGCTCCAACACCTACAGGGAGATAAGCCTGCTTTCAAGGGCTGGCTAAACCTCCCTGCCCACTCCTGAACTAATTCAATGGCATTATACAGAGAATACTGTAACTTAAAGAAAACTAATGCTTAACTTGATGGGCACATCTGGGTCATTTGACCTAAGAAGTACGGTCTCTAAAAGCAGAACACTAAACAGTAAGCATCACACTGATTAACAGGCAAAAGAAAAGACAGCTTTACCTACAGCTCACAGAAATTAAACACGTGCAAAAAGAACCCATCCCAGAAGTAGAACAGAACAAAGAGCAGCAATGTGTCATCTCTTCACAGACGCACTGTCTTGCATCTAGGGGAATGGCAGAGTACAAAATCTTCCTTCCCTTTAATGCATACAAACTCAAACTGCACTCACAATCCAGCTGTTTACTTTCAGTTACACCTAACACCAAGCCAGGTGCATGCATAGGGGAGATCACTTACCATGCCAAGGCAAAAAACTGCAAGATACAGAAAAGAAGTGCGAGTCCTTCCTTATGCCACTAAGGGAGAAGAGCAGGGGGAAGGGAAGGAAACAGTAGCCAATGAGACAACCATGCAAAAATCTCCTTTTTAAAATATACTCCAGTTATATACACATACAGGACCCAAGTACTCACCCAAAAAGCAGAACACAGCGTTAGTATGAGACACAACTGGAAGAAAACAAATGATCTCTATTAAACATACAAACAACTCACCAGTTTTCATAGATATTCTAACACGCAAACGGTTTCTTCAGAGACAGATAACACAATTTCATAGTTTTATCCAATGCGGTGTAAGAATTCCCTTTACTTAGAACACTTGTACTACTGTGTTTTTGAAGCAATGAGAAAACACTATCCTGGTATCTCCTGAGAACACATTAATGTCTGCAAAGGAACAGGAGCAGGACATTCCCACACTTGTGCAACACCAGCACATTCCTGCTTCTCCTCACATACTTCTCAGTGAAGCAAGGCACTCACCAAATTTCAGCTTCTAGCACAACTAGAACTTGTCAGTTAAAACTGTTTCTTCAGTCTCTGTATATGCCACATTTCCTGTTGATGCTTAAGGTCACTACCATGTTGAAACTAGAGGTAATTATGGAATTAACAGAATCATCTCTCCTGTACTGAAGACTCCACATCTGGACACAGTACTCCAGGTGAGGCCTCACCAGTGCAGAGCAGAGAGGATCACCTCTCTCAACCTGCTGGCCACACTGCTTTGGATGCAGCTCGGGATATAATCGGCTTTCTGGGCTGTGAAGGCACACTGCTTGCTCATATCCAGCTTGCCATCCACCAGTACCCCCAGGTCCTTTCCAGCAGGGCTGTGTTCCACCCTTACATCCTCCAGCTTGTGGGGAATACACTGATAGGGGGCACTGCCACAACCCGGGTATGAGATCTTGCTCTTGGATCTGTTGAACCTCATGAGGTTCACCTGGGCCCACTGCTCAAGCCTGTCTAGGTCTCTCTGCATGGTAACCCATCCCTCAGGCATGTCGATCACATCACACAGCTTGGTGTCATCTGCAAACTTGCTGAGGGTACACTCAATCCCACTGCTGAGGTAATTAAAGAAGATGTTAAAGAGCACCAGTCCCACTACTGACCCCTGAGGGAAAACGCTTGTCACTGTTGTCCATCCAGACATGGAGCCACTGACCACCACTTCCTGAGTATGGTCTCACAACCAGTTCCTCATTCATTGAACAGTCCACCCATCAAATCTCTGTCTTTCCAATTTGGAGAGAAGGATGTTATGGGGGATGTGAAGGGCCTTTCTGAAGTCCAGACAGATGACATCAATGGCTCTTCCCTTGTCCATTGATGCAGTTACACCACCATAAAAAGCAATCAGGTTGATGAGGCAGGACTTGACTTTGGCAAAGCCATGCTGGTTATCCCTTCATCACATCCCTCTCTTCCATGTGCCTAAGCATAGCTGCCAGGGAGATCTGCTCTGTGATTTTCCCTGGCACAGATGTGAGGTTGACAGGTTCCCTGGGTCATCCTTTTCACTCTTCTTAAAAATTCGGATCAATTAAATCCACAACATACTTTCAATTGCTTTCAGGTATTGCTTTGTAACATCCCTGTTTAACACATCGCCCACCACAGCCATTCAAACAGGCCCTGCTTTCTTCATACATCATTACATTGCATCTTTGGGAACTGGAAGATCATGGATTATCTTCTGTTACATTAGTTTTAACAGAAGATGTTTTTTAGTTCAAGTTTTCATTTTCAAATTAAGATGTGGCAGTTTATTTAGCTATGGCAGATACTCCACCTCTCTTCAGCAGGCAGTTAGTGGTGATGCACACCTACTACTGTGCTACTACAGACTGCAACATGCACTTTTCTGCTTGAGTAAAAAAAAAAGATACAGATGTAGTAGCACATATACAAGACAGCAGCACATGCATTGCCAGAGAAATCACACACTCCACCTCAACCATGATTACCTATAATATAGTTTGCCCATTACTTTTTAAGGTGATGATTTGTGTGATGGTCTACATACTGCATCATACACCTAATGCCTCTTTATTCCACTGAGCATTCCAGATGTACTCCTGACTCCAAGCACTCTAATTGCACACACATACCACACGATGGCTTCCTGGCTGCTGGTGATCTGTGAGCATACACAGCCAGCAGCCTAAACCATGTGTGCTGCTTGTAGCCTCACAGGTGCTTGAATACAAACCACAAAGTGCAGATATCAAAGTGAATGCTCTGAAGACTAAGAGCAAGAAAATGCCATGCCATGACCTCAAACATCCTAAAAGCGTTTGTGCAGGACTAAAACACAGCAGATACAAATACTTCATGCCTATTTAGCGTTACAATCAGGCTTCGGTTCTGACCTTCCTTACAGAAAAGTGCTGGTGCTACACACACCTTGTCAGCACACTGTACAGGGTGAAGAAAAATCTCCACCCACAACACATCCTGAGACATAGGTCTTTTCCAGCACTGGAGATTGTGAGTTAAAACTGATTCCTTTGATACTTACTAGCATGACAATAGTAGCAATCAATCGGGTAGGCTCAAACATCCTTTTCAATTGCTTCATTGGTCCCATGAGAAAGAGAGTGCTTGTGAAACAGAAAAACAAAACAAGATGAACACCCGAAGTGTGAAAGGCAAGTGAAACCAAGCCATATTGCTGAGGAAGGGCGGCCACTTTGTAAACTTTCCTGTTGTCACATGGGGTACCAGGACACTGTGTTGCTAAGGTTATCCTTGCAGAACAAAATAAATGGGATACACAGTGAGAAAAGATCCATCTCTGCTTTCTTCTGTCTAAGCTATTTGTTCTGTAACTTTGCATTAATCATAACTGAGTAACTGTGACTAAGATTAGCAGAACTCTCAGGCTGAAGCACAGGTCAAGGTCAGTTTCAGTCGGACCAACAGATGCTTCTAACGCTCTCTCCTAAACCAGCAGCCACGGGGGCTGCACGGATTGCTAGGTAATGTTGTTTCCATGCCTGCATCCATTCTCCGATCCCCTACTTAAGAGTGCTAATACAGCATGAATTAAACAAGGAGAAAGTTTTATCTAAGGTTGTTTTTCTACCACGAGTTATTCCTCAAGCATAGCTGCTGTATTATTTCCAGTTCCATACCCTGTGCTTTCTAATACCTTGCTGATTCTCCTCAGCCATAGAAAGCTGGGTTTCCATGAAGCAGAGCTGGGGATATCAGAGCTATATAACACACACAAAAGGTTTTGAGCCAGTCCTACTCCAAAAGGCAGAAGTGCTCGATAAGACAGAGCTCACAAATACACAATGCTGTTATCAAAGGCAAAATGGCAAAGAATTATTTTTATCCTGAGGGGTGAAAAACACACCTCCAAAAGATAAAAACTGTGCTGCTCAGTGCCTTGGGGGCTGTGTTTTGTTAGTTTTTTTAATGGATGAGTACAAAAAAACAATCTTCATAGTGCTTTCTTAGGTACTGCTAGGAAGGTGCTGCTCTTCAGTGAAAAGACATCGATCCCCATAAGTAAACGCACACACACAAACGTGCTGGATGTTACTACTCGCACATCTGCTCGTTCGTCACCTTTATTAGGGAGATGGTATAAAAGATCATTACCTTCCAATCGATGCAATGTTCCCCAATGTGTAAAACGCTGCAAAGAGAATCAGCCCTCTCCTTGGTACCCAGAGCAGACAACTACCCTAAAAAGGAAAGCAGGATGAGGAAAACGCACGTATTAGCGTTCTCGTTAACGATTAACTCGAACCGAGTCTGGAGCCCTCAGAGGCCCGGAAAGCTTTGGCGAACAGCGCTTACCAACACGGAGAACACGCATCCCAGCGCAAAGCACGCCACGAAGCCTTTCACGCGGGTGCCCCAACCCAACGTGGTTGCGTCGATCACCTGGAAACGAGGGGGCAGGAGGCGTTACCGCCGCGACCCACCGCCGCGACCCCGCCACGCGGGACCGGCGGCACGGAGCCCGAGGAGCGGCCCGGGGCCTTCCCCACGGCGGCGGCCCACGGAGCGCGGAAGCGGGGCGTTACCTCAGCCAGAGCGCCGGGTTCCTCCGCGTCCCGGCCGCTCAGCACCCGCTTCAGCTTGTCCATGCCGCCGGCCCAGGAACTACGAGCCCCGGCAGGCCCGGCTACCTGCGCACAGCGCGGGGCGCAGCCCGTGGGGAGGGCAGCGCGGCACAGCCCCGCCAGCAGGGCGGAGCGGGGGGCGGGAAATGGCGGAGGCGGCGTGGCGTCGCTTCATCTCGCTCAGGTAAGAACAGCACTGTAAAACGTCGGGTGTATTGCATTTATTGACATACAGGGAAGGATATAAATTGCCGTGCGTTCAACTTGCTACAGAACGGTTGGAGAATCACCCCACTTGTCCGAAGTAGTGCTTCTCTCTCCAGCGAAGTTGTACCACACAGCTCACGGTGCTCCTTGGTAATCTGTACGGCGTCACGGAGGCAGGAAGAGCGTCCTGCTTTGTGCTAACTCACTTTCTAAACACGTCCTTGTGATTTCTCCGATATTTGCACAGCACAGCACCCAAAACGGATATCAGAGCTATATATTCAGGATTAAAGTCCATTCAAGACAACTTCACCAACAGGTCACAAATTAGTAAGTACGACGGACCAGGAAAAATACATGATATCAACTACACATGCAGAGCAGCCTTTTCAACACCACGTGTTGGTTCTGTAGGTCCCCCCCACTAGACCTGAGCTCAGCAGAGCTTCATATTGGCACCACTGAGTAAACCCAAATCTTAATTTTCATTAATGAATGTAAATATAATTTCCTTTGTGTTAGCACAACATCAGCTCCCCTCTCAGTCACGTTCACTTCAATTTGCTTTAATAAGCCTGTAAGGCACATAAAATAGTAAATTCTTAGAGGAAAAGTGCCCTGATACAGTCCTAGCTGCAAAGTATCTCTTCTCTCTGTTCCCTTCCTTTTCATTCCCTGCTCACCTCTGGAGAGGACCTCAATAACATTCTACTTGGATCACTTCCACTCTGCATTCATTTATAGCCAGATAAACACTTTGTCCTGACACTACAGTCTTTAGGAGACAAGTGCAGTCACTTAAACGGTAGTGCACTTTTATATAAAAACATCAGCACTGCCTTTAAATGAAAACCATTTCTCAAAAGATGTGGTTAATAGAAACAACCCACCCCAAAACTTGTTTGAAAACACGCAGTGTAAAATATGAACAGTTTTAATTAAAACAGTCCATGACATCAGAATACCCCTTCTTACCTGCCCACCTCAAAACAAAGGGCCTGCTTTTTGCTACGGTCCTCAGCTTCTTGCATTTCACTGAGTGTAAGCAGCAAACTTACACAAGGCCTGTTTAGCTCCCCCAGTCTTAGGCCAAACTAGCAATGTAATTTAAGATGTTCAAAAGCAACAGAATTATTTAAAGTTTAATCCACAAAACGTGAAGTTAGAATAGTGACTGCACATGTGATCACACTTCTATTGATATTAGAACTAAAAAGATTTTAAACAAACCAAAATTATGCATCTGGAATACATGCTAGCATCCATTTGAAGCTACGTAAGTTCCTCTTTATCAAACTGCAAATACCAGCATCTTGTAGGGATCGAAGACATAAATGTCTTTTCTCCCCAGCTAACAAGTAACACAACGGGTTACCAGCTTGCAGTAGAAGCCAAGCAACATCTGTCACTTAGGACTGAAAGCTCAAAACATACGCAGAAGAATTTTCTTTATTTTTACTGTAGATGATTTCTCCATAGAAATAAAAATTATGCCAATTTTATGACTAATGCTGCTTCAGATACCAAGAGACTTAACAAAATCTTCACGGAAGCATTTGCATTGGAGAGCCCAGGCAATAGTCCTGCCTCACTGGTGAAATGAGAAGAACCCAAACTCTTTAATTGTCAAAGTCCTTCTCCAGTGCCATTGAAAAGTATAATTGACCACCGCTCTATCATGAACTCCAGATACAGGTTTAAGAGAAACAAACAAAAATGACAGAACAAACATTAGCAAAACCTTCTTGAAATGAGATCTGTTTTCTTTTAGGGCTACAGAAAAAATAGCCAAATTCTTTATTCCACTAGCAGTGAAACCACACCCCCAGTAATACCTACACGATCACACCATTGCCAGTCTGATTCAGTCCATAGGAAGTCACATTTATTTTGACTTAATGCACACGGTTTCCAGTGATGCCTCCGGATTATTTGATTCCAGCGTCCCTGGGAATTCTAGCTTTTCACATATTGTCTCCTTTATGGGTAGATACTGAGAGATCTCGTTAGGTTCTGTAAACAGGGAAGGTGGCACGTGCTAAGAAGCAAAAAAATGTAAATGAAATGAGTGAACCAAAAAAAAAAAAAAAAAAGATTCCAAAAACCACAAGTATTTATGGAGAACTGATCTTTAATTTACCTGATCTAAACACCCAAAGTCACATGTCATAGAGAAATGTAGGTTACTACTTCAAATATAATACATAAGATCTCTTACTTCTTGAGTGTCATCAGCAGGTGAAGAAAAAGTATTTCATATTTTTAAGCAGCAGATTTTATCTTCACATGAAAGTAAGAGGCATTACAGAACTACAATGTTCATAATTTCAGTGCTGCACACTGCCCCTTTGAGAATCTTATTTTGGATGAGACCAGGATGGGCACAGCAGATTTTATGTTTAATGTCTAATGGTCATTGCAGTACATTCCCTGGAGGTACTGATAATTAAGAAGTCCACTACAGCCATTGTTTAGCTATTTATATGGAATAGTATCTCATTGAATTTGAATTTCATATTGGAAGAAATTAGCCAGACTAAGTTAATTAATACCTTTCCCTGTAGATTCCTACAGGTGGATGCAGCTTCACCACACACATGGACGTTTGTCAGGACAAAAGAAAACAACCACAACCTACACTGAGTGCACAAGTTTCTAACAACATCCCATAAGCTAGACGTGCATAGCTATTAAAATACAACCTGTGTGTCAGACACTCCTAACATGCAAGGAATTATACTGCCACTTCAATTAGTTAAGACTTAAGAAATCTTTTCTCCTTTACCTATTGAAGCTGGCCTAAAGAACAGAAAAGCCATATGCATTTTCTCTTTATCACAACAGACAGAAATTAAACAGCTTAGATCATCATTTTGCAGTATGAGGTTAAAATGAAACCTAGATCAACTGCTTGCATTTCAGAAACCACCGAACTATCAAAAAGATCATGCCTGATTTCATTGCCTCGATTAGGGATCGCATGTGTTGAAAAATGACAAACTGTCCCTTGCCTTAGGAGAAAAAAGTTGTGCAAACTGTTCCCTCAGAATGCTAGTATCACATTAGTCATGTTTTACAGGTTAAGAGAAAAGGGAGGAGAGTACCTAAAATCGTAAGTTGGATAAAGAATAAAAAGTCAACATTCCAACAGCAGATGTGCCTCAAATGATTCTGAGCTATTGCTTAGGTTTTAAGATAAGCTATTAAAATTATTCTGAGTAAGAAAAAACAAATGAATCTGTACCAGCAAAGAGATTTTGATTTCTAGTATTAGTTGTGAGCATATGGCCAGCACTGAAATTCAGCATCATGGGAAATGGGCTGAGTTTGTGACTGAAAAGTTCTAAAATAATAATATAAACACCTGTTAATTTTTCTACTTTCGAGTTAACCAAAACCTATATCACATAATACTGTGATCCCTGAATCTCCTACAAAGGCCAATCTGCCCTGAAATCCCTAAAATAGAAACTGCACATGCATAAGGAACTTCCCCATGCTTAGATTACAAAACTTTCACAAGAATTACTGACAAGACAGCATTTTCTTTGTGGACTGTAAAAGAATTTTATAAAGCAGATGAGATAAAAAAAGCATTAAAAAAAATGTAATACCTTTAAACTTGATATTTTGCTTTCCCTCGATGTATACTCTCGCAACATATAAGCTTTGTCAGACTATTGGGAAAAAAATTACAAAAATTAATTACAGAACTATCGGAGTGCAAAAGGAGCACTGTAAGAACACTAAATTCAGCAAACATTTGAATGTGACTGACCACAGATCTTGAGTAGAAACATACATGCAAACTCACAAAGAACAGTGTCTTTTCCAAAAGTCACCTTTTTGCACATATGCAAAAGAACAGAAACAAGTTGAAAAAAATCTATAACTGAATGTGTTTGTCAGTCTTCCCTCAGAACTCCTACATCAGTTCATTATCAGCTGGACAAAATAAGCAAATCTGCCATGTTCTGTCTTATTTATGGGATACCTGAACTCAGCACAGCATAGATAGTTCTCTGCAAGGTTAAACTTGCAGTCAGAAGACAAGTCAAAAAACAAAAAAAAACAGCCCACCAACCCCATAAGAATTGCATCACACCATTTACTGTTGTCCACTTCTTGTCCTGTGCTGCATCTCTGATCTGTGTCTGTCAAATATATTTAAATCATTATTTAGCATAAGCTATAAGCTACTCTGCTCACATAGTGCCTAGCACTTAGTTGCTACTTCAGCACCACCATAATAACAGAATAAACTTGAAAGATCAGTTCGGGTAACCTCTATGCCCCAAAACATCAGTAATAAAGCACAGGAATATCAGCAGGTCTCTGAAAGAAATACTGCAAGAGAGCATCTGTAAAACATTCATCATGGTGAATGAGGGCTTACCTCATGGTGAAGCCTTGTATCATTCATCCTGATAAGTACTCCATCAACTCGCAAGAAAAACCTCAGCAGCACAAAAAAGCTGGAAGGCATAACTCTCTGGAAATAGAACGATGTTCCATTCAGCATATTACAAAATTTAACTTTAGCTACGTGCTCACTTGTGTCAGAAGCTTACAATGCAAGAATGTATGAGTGAACTTTCAGTATTACAATTCCAAACTTGGGTTGGAGATATACTACAGCTATCACTGGACAGCAGAGCAGGCTGTTTCTAAAGAGCCCAGGCATGCAGAAAGGAAGATGGACAAGCAACTGACAAGCTTCCTTAAGCAAGTGACAAAAACATTTTGAGATGACAGTTTTCAATAAGACTAATTTTAAGAGCAAGAATAAAGAACTTTCATTTTAAACTTTAAATCCTAGAAAGAATAAAATGCAAAAAAGTTAACTACATTGTGCTACATCAGCTAGCTGGGTCACCAAGCCTCTTATATTCATCTCTCAGTACTCACTATTTTTACGCTCAAACTTGACACTCCGTGATCATGAAGTTCGTCTTCAAACAGAAGAACTTCTTCAAAAAACATAATTTGTTCCCTGGCTTTCAATTTCTCTGTATTTATATGTTCTGCTGTAGGAACAACCTGAAGAAAAAGAAGAATAGTCAGTACACCAGTTGGCTATGAAACTGCATAAAGTTTGTCCTGATCTTAAAAGTTCTCCATTTGCTAGCATTCTCAAGGAAAAGGTTTTTAGAGCACTAGGCTTAACACATCCAAAATTCAAAGAGGAAAAGTTAAAATTGAAGCCAGCGTTTCCAAGAGGAAACACAGATCCAAACAAGAACCAAGAATGGAAAGTTCTAAATGAATTGACATCTGAGTATAGGTTTTGTAGCCTTCATCTGTGAGCTGAATTTGAAAATAGTTGAAGAAGCCTCATGTTTAACACGCAATTGAGGCATTCAGGGTTGCAAACTGTATTCCATGCAATTGGCATTTCTAGCTGCCTGCAAACCCTGAATTCCACTAAAGCCTTCCCACAGAAATCAAGTACCTAGAGCTTTTCCAACTTGTGCTCGATGTGTGTTCATACATTTCTGCTGCCTAAAGAATATGGGCCAACCAGACAGCTTATTTTTATGCTGCACTTTTGATCTCAGAGTAACCCTAGTGAGCTGTAACCAACACAGTCCTAGTGAAGTAACACAGATTATCTGCTTAGTAGCAAGCAATCTGTATACAGTGATAAGAAACTGGGAACTTCAGTCTTATTTTAAAATAAAGACAAGGAAGTGACTGTCACTTAAATGCGGAATTACTGTTGCAAAAAAAACAAAAACCTAAAAACAAACCATCAAGCCTGAAGTTATCACTTTACTGTGATTTGATTAAGAGAATATGATGAGAAACATGAAAAACTCAAGGTATAGTTTGAGGTCAGAAGCTAAGAACCATGCAAAATTTATAAAAGCCTACTGGCATGTTCAAAAAAAGAAGTGTTCTGTGTTTGACTGAAACGACATATAAGCAAGATGCAACAAGGGAAAAATGCTTACCTTTAGTGTTACGGTATCTCCCAGCAATGTTCCTTTGTAGTCAGTTGTGTAAGTCCAATCATAAGGCTTCACAACTTCCTTAGTGTGCTCAGTCTCGCTCCTCAAGAAGTGAAAAAACACAGCAAGCTTTGTAGTACTTATTACAAAACTTACAACCTCACATAAGGTTATAGATCATGGTTTACTCACTCATATCCTAACTATTCAAGAAAAACAGCAGTTTTGCCTTTACTGGGCTGATGATGTTGAGACTTATCTACACAGTATTGGTTCTTCCAAAACAACTGTTTTCAGAGAGAATCAGAAAACCATTACCCAAATTCCTCTGCTAACACTGTCTCAGGCTTATGAGGCAAAATAAAGATTTTTAGTTAAATGCTGTTGAAATAATTACAGTTCACAATCATTTCCTCAGTAAGTAGGCAGAAATCATTCTGTGGACAACACACAGCAACAATTAACAACATTACCTGTTTTTTTAAGACAGCTTGCATTTCTCTCCTTGACTTATTCCTAGGAGTTCTGCCACTACTTTGGTGAATAGTAAGGAGTACAATCAGTTCTCACGCAGTGACTGTTCTGCTATAGTCCTAAGGCTACGATGTTGGACAGCTACAGCATTCTGTGCTTTTACACACCGACACACACACTCTTGTAACGTGTAAGCCCACATGAGTTTGAATAAACAGAAACAGAACTAAACCATGTTAAACATACAGTTAGTTTTAAGAAAGGCAGGAAGCAACTGAAAACACAGTTGACCCATGGCAAAAAAAAAATAAAAAAATTTAAGTGATTTCTGTCATCATACACTGAGTGTATCAACGCAGAACTAAATGCAAGATGCCCTTCAGAAGTTCAGTCTGTTGCTTTAACTAATTTATAACAGTTTTGCATATAACACACCAGAGTACTTGCCCGCTGGTGATAAAATACTGTACCTGCTCTCTTGCCACTCCTCTGCACAAGCCACTTTGATCATACCTTGGCAATTATTGACACATTTTAAAGCATCTGTTGCATTGAACTCAATTCCAAAACCACGTTCATGCTGTATTCTCAGGATATTATCTCCAAACATCATCTCTGGCAGGGAAGGCATGTGTAATTCTTCAGCCAGTCTGCAAAGAAAAATAACAGTCCAATAAGGAGAGATCAATCAGCTACAGTTGAGTGAAAACAATCTGTGCTTTGGAGTAAGCATTCCCTAAACCATAGTAATCCACAAGACAAACCATCAGTATGTCTTACAAAACTTTGTTACCTTCCCAGTTAATCATTTGACATGAGTTGCAGGGTCACTCATCCTAAGTGACTTTTCTACCCTAAGGTTGTTCCTAAAGCTTGCCCTCTCCATGAGGAGAGTACAAAAGCCTAATATGTACACTGTTTAAAAATAAATATATACATACACTGCTTTATGCACACACTGACATCGTTTAGCAACATATACACTTCATACACTTCTGCCATTTCCTCCCTAGCACTAGGGAGGATTACTCATTAAGATTAAAACAGTTTGTGCCATAGCCATTCCACCTATATTTTTCCACCCTCTTCAACACATTGTGATCATCAGAAAAACATCTAAAAGGATAAAAGCAATTTCTGAAAAGTTACAGAGGCAACTGCTTAATTTAAAATATCTACCATGAAGGAAACTGAGCAAAAAGACATGTATAGCAGGTAGCCTGGTTTCTAGACTGGTAGTTCAGCTCTCTTAAGAGAGAGAGAGAGAAAAGTTCACATTCTCCTGAACTTTATTCTTAAGATCTTCATTTTTAAGAGACAGCATTTTGTGAAATAAATCTTCACAAGTGTTTCAGAAAAAGTGAAGTACTGCAAAACATAGGAACTGCTCAACAGAATGCTGAATCCTCTTTACAGAGGAACTGGTAAAACACAGAATTCAAGTTTTCTTACCCACAACTACAGAAACCACAGGATCATTAGGGAAAAGCATCATTGTGCGTATTAGGCACAGAATAAAAACAAGAGTTAGTAACACCATTCCTACATGTCTGGAGGCAGATATGTAGTTTAAAAAAATGCTGTTTAAACAATGCTGTTATAATACAGAGAAAATGAAATTTACTTGGCTTATTATAATGTTGAAACAAAGTGTGAAAATTCACGATAGCGGGCTCATGCAAACAGATTACTTTCAAAAAAATGAATGCAATGTGATATACGTTATCTTTCACAGATTCTCACATACTTATTCTGGAAACTGAAGCCGAGAATTATCTGTCAAGCTCAGCTGACACAGAGGTCAGCTTGGGGCCCTAACAGCTGAACTGTTCAGCTCCACATTAACAAATCTGACTTAAGCACTCAGTGCTGACACAGCAGGGTTTCATCCAACGGTTTGACGGCAGTGCGAATTACTGCTAAGAGGAGAAAGCAAACAATCAATTTTTAATGAGATCCTTTATGTTGTTATAGAGTAGCTTAGAGGAGTGCGTGGACTACCGTGTAAAAGCATCTTAATGGTCCTTAGGAGATCATAGGGAAAAAAATCAAGCTTCTAGTCAGCGTGTGCCCGATCGCTGAGAGCCAGAGCTGCACCACCGATAGCCGTCATTATCGAGGTTCTCACAGCTGCTCGTAACCGAAACCAGCCCAGACTCTTTAAGAGGGAAAAATAAAAAATAAAAGACACTCGAGGTGCCGGGCACGCTTTGTTGGGGTAACATCTCTCCACCCAGCTACGGCGGTTCCGCTGAGGACCCCCGCCTTCAGGGCCGTGCTCCCGCCTCACCTCTCGGCCTGCGCCGACTTCATGATGTGCGTGCGGGCGGCGCTCAGCTTCCACGGCCCGAAGGTGAAGTCGCGCCGGCTGCTCTGGAAAACGGGGTGCATAGCGAAGGCAGAGAGCGCGACCCCACCGAAGAGAAGGCTGGAAGGGGCAGCGGCAGCGGCTCAACCTAACCCACCCTTAGCCGCCCTTCCCGGCCCCTCCGCCTCGGCGGCGCACCCCTCACAGCAGCGGCGCCCCTCCGTCACCGCTGCCTCACCGAACTTCCGCTTCCGGGAGCGCGGCGCTGCACGCGCAGGCCGGAAATCATATGGTAACGGCGGAGCGTTGCGCTGTGCCGGGAGAGTGGGGTGGAAGCGGTGCGTCGCTTCTCCTCTGCACCGTACGGCGCCCGGCAGGGCAGGGGTGCTCAAAAGTGACCAGGTGCGGCAGCGTTAAGTCCCGCACTGCTGCACGGAGCGTTGGAGCTAAGGACACGGGGCACGTGTCTGTCCCTCACACCTCCGCACACACCCCCGGTGGCAGCAGCAGCCCCTGCCCAGCGCACGGCGGTGTGCCGGTGCTCGGTGCTGGGTGGGCGGCCGCGCTCTGCCCCACGCTGCGCCCGCTGAAGTCTTCCCATGTAAAAACCGGCTCCCGTTGCAGCGGGCAGGGCACCCCCTGCCGCAGCCCGCACCCTGCGGCGGGGGCGGTGCGAGAGGGAGAAAGGAGGTGGCGGGTGGGTGGGGAGAGGGGCGAGCGCGGGGCGGGGGCATGGCGGGGCTCGGCCGCCGAAAGCCGGCACCTCCCGCCTTGGTGGAGCCGGCGGAGGGTGAGTGTGCGTGGCGCGGCCGTGCGGGACGGGGCGGGAACCGGAGGAGGTGAGGGATGCGCGGCGTGGCCCGCGGGAAGCGCGCACATCGATTGTCCCTCTCCCGGCTTTGTTCGCTGCCGGAGGGAGCGCGGGGGCAAAATGGAGGCGATCCCTCCGCGCTGCCCGCCGGCCTTGGGGCGCGTCCTCGTTCGGGCGGGGTGTGGCGGGAACGGGCAGCGCCGAGGGACGCGCGGCTGCGGATGTCCCGAGGACAGCTGAGCTGCGCGGCGTAAAGCGTGGTCCCGCAGCGCCTTGGTACGCCGTACGGATACCAGAAATGAGTAAAAGATGGCTCTGCGGCCTGACGTCGTGCCCGGGGCCGCGGAAGCCTCCCGGCTGAGAGAGGGGCGGCGGGCTGTGTGCTGAGCACTGAGATTTCACGAGATTAAGGGTTTGTGGTTTGTTTTTTGTAGGGTGGGCTACAGTTTAGTGCCGGCTGCCTTTTGTACTCATTGTACTGAAGGCTGTTTTGTCTCACGCCTTTGGCGTTGGCAGTAGAATTGAAGCTAAGGTGATGATGAACACAGAGAGAGCACGCAGAGAGAATAGGTGAAATGATTCCTTCTGCCTTGGACGTTACTTGGAAACTGTCAAGAGAGAGTCAGCAGGGTTTGAGTAGTCAGACATCACAGACACCAACAAATGCTGTATGTGCAGGACATAGGATAACAATCAGGATCAACTGGCCAAACTTAACAGAAAAAAAAAGTTTATCTTCCTTCAATAAATCACAAAGATTTAGTTACATCATTACCATTTCTTCCAGCATAGACATTTATCTGGCTGGTATGGCTTAGGAAAAAATAAGATATTTAGGAAGTCTGTAAATAAAGTGAGTTAACTTTCTTTGTTTCCTCCCCTTCTGCTTGCCTCTTTCAGATAGTTTCTTCCCTTTTCTAGGCTTGGCTTTGCCCCTGACCTCCGGTGTACCCACTGACAATCTCCTGCCCCTTTGGTTTCCCACCTAAAATGGTTTCCTGCATCCTACAGGTAAGGTTTAATTGATGCAGGCAAAAAAGTTTACAATCTTTAGAGAGAGTGTGAGGAAACATTGCTGGCAAGTTTCTAAGTGGTGGTGTTTCTGCTTCTAGGTGCTCAGCATGTCTTGGCCGCTTCTGCTCTGCTCAGTCTGACCATGAGCAGCAATTCTTCCCTCATCAATGGGAATGGTCTGAGAAACCTTACCACGCTGGAAGACAGCGCAGTCAGAGTCACTGAAGCCATTGCTATAATTGTCATTGCTGTTTTCATCTGTTTGGGCAACCTCATCATTGTTGTCACCCTGTATCGGAAGTCTTACCTTCTCACGTTGAGCAACAAGTTCGTGTTCAGCCTGACCCTCTCCAACTTTCTGCTCTCTGTCCTGGTGCTGCCTTTTGTTGTCACCAGCTCCATCAGGCGGGAATGGATCTTTGGAGTCGTCTGGTGCAATTTCTCAGCCCTGCTCTACATGCTGATCAGCTCAGCCAGCATGCTTACTCTCGGACTCATAGCCATAGACAGGTAAGTGGCTTTATATAATGAGTGGTAACTAGTTGATTGGTCACTCCATAGGGTGACTTGTTGGGTATTTGTAGGCTGGAGAAGCACTGCTGTGGATGATGCTGCATGCTGCTGCACTGCTGTTTTCCTTCAGTTCCCTGTGAAACTTTGACACAGAGCAGAAGAAAGCATTTTCATTGATAATGTAAAAAGCTGACCTGCATCTAGCTATTTTTAAGGAAACAATGCTCTAGTAATATATTACTTGAAAGGCAAGAAGTAACAATTTAAAATTCACACCCAGGGACAGATTTAATAGATAGATGTGTGCCTTCAGCCCAGTTTTACAATCTTCCTTGCAAAGCTCTGTATTCTTACATGCAATTATTTTTAACAGGTTTCCTGTTAAGAATAATTCACTTTGAGGCTTATAGAAAAGCATATGTTGATGTTTGGAGAAAAGAGCTTATTCTATAGATAGTACAATGTATCAACATCATTAAAATATGGTTTTTGCTGTTCTTCGTTTGTGCTCCTGTTAACTTTTTTTTTTTCTTTGTTCACCAGGTACTATGCTGTCCTTTACCCTATGGTATACCCAATGAAGATTACAGGCAACAGAGCAGTGGTGGCTCTCGTGTATGTGTGGCTACATTCCCTCATTGGCTGCCTTCCTCCCCTCTTTGGCTGGTCGTCTTTGGAATTTGACCAGTTTAAGTGGATGTGTGTGGCAGCCTGGCACAAAGAGGCTGGTTACACTGCCTTCTGGCAGGTCTGGTGTGCATTGCTGCCTTTTGTGGTCATGATGATATGCTATGGGTTCATATTTCGTGTGGCTAGGATTAAAGCCCGCAAAATCCACTGTGGCAATGTTGTCATTGTGGAAGAGGACTCCCAGAGGAATGGGAGGAAGAACTCTAGCACTTCCACATCCTCTTCAGGAAGCCGAAGGAACGCTTTCCAAGGGGTTGTCTACTCTGCCAACCAGTGCAAAGCTTTCATAACCATCTTGGTTGTCATCGGTGCTTTTGTTCTTACATGGGGACCTTACATGGTAGTAATTACATCAGAGGCACTTTGGGGAAAGAACAGTATTTCCCCTGCCTTGGAGACATTAGCTACGTGGTTGTCCTTTTCCAGTGCCATTTGCCACCCATTAATTTATGGCCTGTGGAACAAAACAGTGCGCAAGGAACTACTAGGAATGTGCTTTGGGGATCGGTATTACCGTGAGTCGTTTGTTCAGCGGCATAGGACCTCGAGGTTATTCAGCATTTCCAATAGGATCACAGGTAAGACATTCTTAATGCCATTAAGAGCAGTTCTTCATACCTGTGTCTAGTTAGTGTGTTTCAGAACTCTGTAATCGAAGTGGGATGTTTCTGGAGCCTCCAGCAATCTTGTTTGGCTTATCGCAGACACTTGAAAGGAGAATGTATTTTTTGTGGGAGATAACCTTGTCCTCTTAGCCCCATAGATTTTTTCCCCTGCCAGAGAAGGTATTTTAAAGAACCATGCTGATGCGGCACTGAGGGGCATGGTTTAGTTGGTGTGGTAGCAATGGGTTGATGGTTGGACTAGATGGTCTTAGTGGTCTTTTCCAACCTTAAGATTTTGATTTTGCTACGTATACTCCATGCTAGCTCTACACTGTAACTCTTTGGGATTCGTGGAAGTTATACTGGTCTTACTAGATTACAATATTTCTGTAAACTCAGATTTTGTGATTGTGAAGATCCTAAACACTGTAAAACTATGTAAATTAGTAAACCTATTTGGTGTGTCCCTTACTTTGCAGTCTGAGGGCTTCAGCTGCTCAGAACTTCTTTATTAAGTAGTAATGCAATGAAAATTTAATTTTTATTTTTTAATTTTTTAGTTTTTATCTTTTTTTGGTCCTGCTTAGAATCTTCCAAAAATAAGGCATTTTCATAGGGTTCCCTGGGATGTACCATACAGAGGTGATAACTAAAGTTACTTAATTGGGAAGGAAGGGTAGAGTAGCAAGACATACTGTCTTTCCTACCGCCTGGAGTCACAGGAAGGAGTTGTGTAGCTGCATCACACCACAAGCTGCAAGAGATTTCTAATGCTCCTCCCTTTGCCAAGTCTATATCCAGAAGATGCTGTGGATGAGTATGTTGGGAACTGAGGTGGGAGGGAAAAGATAGGAAAACTTTCCAAGTGATAAGAAACTGATGATAATTTCAAGCGTATCAGGCGTACCAGCTGGATGGTGACAGGAAAAAAAATTTCCTTATGCAGGATCCAAAGACAGCACTTACGTAAGAATCCTAGATTCTCCTCCTTCCCATATTTGAGGATTAAAAGAAGCCAAATCTCTCAATGCCCCAGTCTTGCTATTAAATTTCCTGCCATGCTAATGGCTTGCTGCATCTGCTGGTGGCTACCAGGCTGTTCTCTGGCTAGAAGGTTTTTGGCAATTGACCCCATCTGTCTGGGTGTATGTGCTCAGTGTTTAGCCTGGCTTCTTGATAAAAACATGTGCAATTGCAAGTGGAGTGCGAGAGAGATGGTGTGGGTAGCAAAGAGGCTTGCCATATGGAAGGACTCCAGAAATACTTGAAAGCTGCTCACCTTGTATTTCTACTTGTGAGATGGAAGGTCCAGATGCTACGCATTCTGAAAGAACAGTAAGTTTCACAGATACAAGAGTAAATGAGTTGATAGAGTCAGAGTTACTATAAGTTTTTACTCTTATATACCCCTTAACCATCTATTGAGTAATGAAAATGAAAATCTTTTGCAGATTTGGGACTATCCCCTCATCTCACTGCCCTCATGGTAGGTGGGCGGCCATTAGGAAACAGCAGCAGCACAGGAGACACAGGTTTCAGCTGTTCACAGGATTCAGGTAAATAAAGGCTCTTGCTTTCTTTTCTTGGGCAGAAGTTTGCACTTGTAACTTGGCAGAACTCTCTGGGATAATGTGTTTACATACTCATACGTCCCTTGATGGATGGAAAACATGAAACATCTGTTCCAGCTGTCACTACAAAACTGCTGCAGTTCTTTTCCTTCCATGCTCTCAGTATATCTGTTTGCAAGGAGTAAGGATTCTCCCTTGGTAACACTTCCTGGGAATGGGGCATACTGCTTATGCTTTTCTCCTTCAGTTTCTATCATTCTTACTGAATTTTTCCTGTATTCACAAGGATCAGAGCAACCAAGTGCCATGGAGAATGCTTCTCTGATTCCTAGTTTGTAACAGGCATTATTGCATTGACCCTGCAGACTAAATGTAACTGCTGCTTCAGATGGTTTCAGCTTGTGATTGTGTCACCACTTAAGATCTCTCAACTGAAAGTAGTTTGGAAAAAGGAAAAAGAGTTCTGCCAGTAATTTTCTATCCAAAACTTAACCAGATTCTTCTGGTGATCATTTCAGCTACCTCTCCTTAACTGAACTGTAATTAATTTACAGAGTAGTTCTGCTTTAGAAACACCAGAGGGTGATCTTTTAACAACTGCTTGGTGCTAGGGGTTTGTTTCTTGCATTCCTAAAGGAAACCTAAGGAGCTGGGTTTTATTCGGGTAGTGATTTTTATGCTGGTATTTTTATGCCTGCTGTGAGTATTCTGCAAGTGTATGTGACAAATGAGGGTAACATCATGTGAAGCCTGTTCTTGTGTGAAATCATTGTGCGTTACAATCAGTTGAGGAATGACGCTGAGCAGTTTAAACTAACAAACCAAATTTGTACCTATGGCTATTAGAAGTTGGGCTTCAAAGAAGGAAGCATGTCTTATCTTGCTAGTAGCAACCTTCCATTGTATGCTGGTACCTTTGGAGATCAGTAGGAGTCAACTATTTTCAGGAGGCAGGCTCAACCCCAATTGATCCACAGAACAGCTCTGAAAGTTGCTAATTGTTTTGTGCTGTGTGTTAGAACATCAGCTCATTCTTTTGTGTGCTTGAGGGAGTCATAGGGCAGAACACAAATTTCACTTTATATCGTGAACTGAATCTTTGTATCAATTCTTTGTCAGCAAAGACAATGGAGAGGTCTAGATATGTTATCTAGAGGTACATTTCCAACAATGTCTTTTTCTCACTTCCTGTAAAATTGGTACTGGAACACTTCCTTATTGCAAAAAGAAGAAATTTGGGAACCAAAACCATTGAAATGAGTGAAGAGGGATGTTAAGTCACCATCTGGAGGAGTTAAGAAACCTGTGAAGACTCTTTGTCCTAGCCTGGTGCTGTGTCAAAATAGTAAAGAACACGCATAAGGAAGCTGTGCCTTACAACACTGGCTTCCCTGAGGGCTGCTCACTCAGCATTGCCTTGGCATCTCCTCTGATTGCTTGCTCTGCCTCCCCCTCATACAGCAAAGACACCAGCCTCACAAGAGAGGACTAAGCTGTGGTCTTGCTGTTTGTGTGAAAGCGTTGCAGAGATGCTGAGATAAATTTCCTTCTGCTCGTACACTGTTTTACATTGAAAAGTTGCAATGCAAATATGGAGAGGTGAAATAAGAAGATGACTCGTAAACTGAAAATTAATTCATTGAAAATTATTTCCAGCTAGCAACCATATTTTTTTTTCCTAAGATACACTTAAAGAATATCAAAATAGGTTGTCAGAAACTAAACTGTAGAGGAAAATTCTCCAATTCAGATTTCCATTGTGATCTGATTACAAGCATGGCATTTGGCAGCTGTGGTTGTCTGCCCCTCGGGTGGCCATCCTTAGCCTCTGTCCTGATCAGATGTGGTAACTTCCCACAGCTGTACCCTTTATTTACAGAAAGTAAAGTTTCACCTTTGCCTGATGTCCTATTGATTTTATAATCTCTGCAGCTGAGTGTTCTGGAGCTGCTTGAGGTTTTACATCACTAATGAGAAAAGAGTTCCAAATCCTTTCAATGAAAATTCTAACCACATTCATTTTGTGTGCAGTGTGTAACTAAAAATAAAAGGTGCCCACAAAAGCTGGGTTTAGACATCTTTTGAAGGGACTGTTGCAGACCGAAAAGATTTTTTCACTGCTTAACACTTGGTTCCTCTCTTCATTCATGTGATTTTGTTACTGTTTCTGAGCATTGCTCTTTTTCATTTGAGAATTCTTGCTTTGTTTCAGGAACAGACACAATGCTTCTTGAAGACTATAGCTCCGATGGCCCTTCTCTCCCACACTGTGCCTGTCCTCCTCGAAGAAGGAGTTCAGTGACATTTGAAGATGAAGTAGAGCAAATTAAAGGTGGGCTTAGGGGTAAGTATGAAAATGCTTTGAACAAAACATATTACCTTCTCAGGAAGCCTCTCAGGACCTTTAGAATTGCCTGTCTAATGACTGTTCACCTCGAGACACCTGACACCTAATGCAAGCACAGCAGAGAGTAAGAGCAAGTCTTTCTTCCAGTTCTGAAGCAGCAACAGGCAAGAACAAGAGTTAGAAGCTGGGGTTTCCTTCATGCCGGGCATCTCTGTTGCACAGCAGTATCCTCTCTGCACCTCTACTTATCCAGCTGCTCCTGTAGTCTGTTTTATGTTTCTCAGGGAACACATTTTCCTGCCTTCATACTTTGATTCTGTTAATACAGTGCTTCACATTTGCTGCCTACTCTCAACTTTGTCATTCATGGCCTTAAAATCCTTCTATTTATAGACTTTATTCATATAAATATAATAGCGTTGTTTCTGTTTTTGTTTGTTTTTAAGTTTATTGCCTAAGCACCTTTCTGAGGAGATACAGCTGGAAATAGATGATTCATGTGCCAACTTTTTTTCAGTCAGCTCATGTTGATATTGTGGTGATCTGTAAGTGTTGCAAGGTTAGTTTAATGTAGGCTGATTGTTGTGGGAGTATGAACTAGAAGTCTTGCTAATGAATGACTGAGTTTACTAAATAATAAATTATTGTGGTCAGTGCACAAATGAGAATACCTCAAAGCATCGAGTAATGATAAAACCCAGCACACTTTTACAATTATGAATTAAATAAGTGTGTGCATGGATTAGAATCATAGAATGGCTTGAATCAAAAGGGACTTCAAGCATCAACTAGTTCCAACCCCGCTGCTCTGAGCAGGGCTGCCACCCACCAGCTTACACTGCCCAGGGCCCCATCCAACCTGGCCTTGAAAAAAAAATGATATTGAAATTTTGCACAGCCAATGCTGTTTGTTCTTATATACTATTTTTTGTTTTTGTTTTTTTTTCCTTTCAGAAACTGCAAAGAATTCTGTTCTTCATGTAAAAGCTGATGTTCATAAATCTCTGGACAGTTACGCATCCAGTTTAGCAAGAGCTATTGAAGCTGATGTGAAAATCAGCTTGTTTGGGGAAGGTGCTTTACCAGGAGCTCTGTTTCCTGTGCGGACTCTGCCAGGAAGCAGTATGAACACACGGCGTGCCATCAGGCCCCATGCTGGCCAAAGACTTCAGCTTCAGAGCATCGATGAAGGGAATATTTGACAGAACTAGATGAAAATAACTCAAGGAAGCCACTAAACAGGACCTAGCACGTCTGTTATTGTTTTAACAGAAACAGGATACCTCGTTGGGACATTTTCAGTGTTTTTTGAATGTCATTTGAATTCTAGTACTTGCATCAGCATTTTGCAGCAGTATTTACTTACTGTTTAGGGTGCTATTGGACTCCTTTTTGACATGTCTTAAACCTGTCACGCAGAGCATAGGAACACAGTGTTTGATTTTGTCAACCAAATCATGAGTCTATTGAATCACATTGTCTCTTTTTGGCCAAAGCTGATACAGAAATGAAAAATGAAAAGTACGTGCAGTGTTTAATAATTGGAGTGACCCTTTTCTGAACATTTGGATCATCCGTTTATTCCTGATAGCATGAGTGTTCTGATGAGAGTTTGTACATTGAATACTACTCATGGTCTTAAACTTTAAGGTTCCCAAAGGATAGAGCATGGACTTCACTAAGGGATAACAATTGAGTTGTACAATGAGCTCATGTACGTTATGATTCTTCTCACCCTTGCTAGGAGATACTTCTGGCTGTTTGTCGGAATTATAGCTGTGAAACTGAATTGTACGTTGCTTCTGCTTTACGAGACACTAGCTTCTCCAGATGTAGTGGGTGAAAGCAGACTGGTGTTGGAAGCATCACAGAGATATTTGAGTAAGGCATCATTGCAGAGTTCTTAGTTTCTCTGAGAACTGCAACTCTCTTGCCTGGTTTTCCTTTACTAAAAGAGCACCCTACAGCTGCAGGAAGCTTGACAGGACATAAATAAGGGATTATCACTAATCATATATGCAGGATGCATCTTTTCTATGGAAGGAAGTTCTATGGGTTATTTTTTAATCATAAGAGAATGTAGTACTTAATAGTTACCTCAGTGCATATATTTTTTGGAGTTTGAATTCATTAACCTCTAGAATGAGACCATTTAGCACTTAACATTGCACCTTGCATGTTCTAAGCACTGTACAGACTTTACCTTGTTAGGCCTCTGTGAGAGGGCTGATCAGCCTTGCTTGCCAAAGGAGAGGAATGCAGCAACAGTTAAGCCAGAAATGAAAGCAGCTGCAAGAGTAGAAAGATTTGTTATGGCAAGAGGGATGAAGTTGATCTTATGAGAATGCCCAGCATGAGGAACCTATCTGTGCCTTCCTAGGCTGGACCCTTTCTTCCTTTATGGAGGTTACTGCCCTGCTTTAATGCTTATTTCAGGATGGATCAGTAGGATATCCATTTCTTGAAGTTGAGCGTTGATAGCAAATGGGACTTATGGACCAATGACTTATATTTATTTACACTGTGTCTGCTCCCCTCTGTCCCTCATTTGAAGTGTTTTATTTTTTTTTCTTAGAAGTGGTCTGCATTTTTGCAGCAGATTCTTTGGAAATTGGAGGCAGACTGTTTACATCTGAGCAAAAAATTGAGTGCATGGTTGTTAAATTATGTCTGCTTGCAACTTGCTCTACGGTACAGAAACAAAAGAATGGGTTTTGAGGCAGAGCCTCAGCTCTGTACTGAATTTATACATTCTGTTTGTCCATCTTCTCAACTCAGAGATACATTTCAGCACAAGCTTACATCTGTCTGTGGATAAAGTGGCTTGTCTTTGAACTAGCCTGAATCCATGACATTCCCACATAAGATTTAACTGCATGCTTAAAATTCAGTACATGGTTTACTGATTAAGAACAGGCTCTTAAAGCAAGACCACTTAAGCACCATAAGATGGCTCTCTGAATAATGCAGAATGAAATGAGCTGTGGACTGGATGGAGAACTGATGTGCTAAGCAGTAGTGCATGTGTACCAGCTCCACGTTCCTGGTTTGTTTATTTTTTTTTTTATTTTTTATTTTCTACAGTGGGGCACTTCAGAACGCAGATTCCACTGTTTGCCAGGAAATGCTCTGTGCTGAGGTTCTTACTGCTGTGATTAATACTACAGTCATAGTTGTTCATAGTGGTCAGCACTCCTTAATGTGTGTGCTTCCCTCAGAGGGCTTTAAGTGCTTTATTTGCATCCCTTTTTTTTTCCACATTCCTGCTTCCAAACAAGTTGAGTAAAAAGTGTCAAGGAAGTTATCAGTAAATATGGAAGGTGAGTGAAATCAGTGCTAGACCAAAAATGGTGGGTTTTTTTAGGAACAAAAGTTTTCATGTCACGTGTGAAAGCACGAAGTCACCGGTGTTATGTAGAAAGGACATTTTTCACAATGATACTGAGCCAAATTCAGTCTTCAGGCAGGTCATCAAGGCTGCTGCTGTTCACACCAGTACTGAATTGGGCTCTCAGTGTTCATGTCACTAATCCATTATTTAGTATGAACATTGTTAATATTTTTGCTAATCAATTATAGCTTCTCTATATCTGTTATTACCAGCATCGTTTTCTCACTTGTCCTAAGTTAAAGCATTAACTAAGAAACGCACACGGTTTGTAAAATTGTATCCCTCGTCTTAAATACAAAAGAAAGAAAAAGAAATTTCCAGTGCTCCAAGGTGTTCGTTTATACTCCTGTTAATTCTGACTTCAAGCTATCTAGAATGTTTTTATGTTAAAAATATATCGAGCTTAGTGTATGAACTTGGCAGCGCTGGCAGCTGGGGTCTGTGCACAGAGGTGGGACAGAGCTGTGGTGGGGCACGGCATCTGAATGTCTTCGTTGATCAAATTGTGTTGATGTGGCAGATGGACTGTCTCCACGTAACGTTATTTTTCCGGAGGCGCTATGGGCGGCAGCAGCGCGCTGCTGAGGCGGCCGTCGGCGCGCCGGCAGTCCTGCGCCAGCCAATGGCAGCGCGTCTCCTCCTCCCGCCCTGTCGCGAGGAGGAACTAGGCGGGGCGAAGTCTGCCCCGTCCTGATTGGGAGACCCATCCACAGGCGCTCGGTGTGATTGGTCGGTTTGCAGGCAGGGGGCGGGACTGTTGTGTAGGAATGGAGGCGGTTGTGTGTGCGGAGCACGGTGAGAGGCGGTGGGCCGTGGTTGGGGTGTCGTTGTGGGAATGTCGGTGTGTCTTCATTCGTCCTGTTCTTCTCCGCCCTGCAGGCTCCCTCTGCCTTCTGAAGACCGGCGTCCGCGATGGCCCCAACCAGGGGAAGAGCTTCTACGTGTGCGGGGCGCAGGGTCAGGCGCCGTGCGGCTTCGTCCAACCGGCGGAGTGCGTGCTGGGCTCGAGGGCCGGAGGGGACGCGGGGCTGAGGGCGCCCGAGGGCTTTGGGTGTTGACTTCAGGGAATGGAGCGCGGTGTCAGGAGCTCTAGGCTGTATTTCCTCTGCCAGATCTTCTTTGAGAAGTGTTTTGTCCCAAGTCGGTGTTCTGGCTGTCGCTGTACCTTTGACAACTTGGGTTGTGTTTATTGTTCCTTTCTTTTCCTTTTCTCTTTTCAGTATTCCTGCTTCCTACTGTTTGATCCACGAGGGGTACATGGTGGAGCTGCAAATCCTGGTTCGGCAGCAGCACGGGGATGAGTACCAGTAAGTGCCTCCAAGCGGAAGCCAAGGTTGGCTGTATGGATGTGGACGGCTGGAACTGTGTGGGGATGGCTGATCTGCACTTCGCCTCTACAGTGAAAAAGTGGCATCTGGCCTTGAGGCTTTTGCTTGATCTTTTTCAAAACGTTATTTTTATTAGTAATATATGTTATAACATATGTGCTATATATGCAGTTATATGTATCTGAGTGATCCATTAACATTTCTTTTTAAGGGAATTAAATGTTGCTTTGTTGGGTTCATCGAAGTTTCCTACTGACTGCATCAAATTCAGCAGTAAGACTCAGATTGAGTTCTTGCAGCTGACTTTGTCTGCCAGTATTTAAAGTATCTCTCCTGAGTCTGTCATAGAATGGATTGAAAGGGACCTCACAGGTCATCTTGTCCCAACCCTCCTGCTCTGTACAGTTGCCAACCACTGGATCAGACTGCCCAGAAACCAAGTCTGCTTGGCCTTTGATGCTTCCAGAAATGGATCATCCACAACCTCTCTGGACAGCCTGTGCCTATGCCTCACTACCCTCTGAGTGAAGAGTTTCTTTGAAACATCTAACCTAAACCATCTCTTTTTCAGTTTAAATCAATTCCCTCTCATCCTATCACTATCTACCTGTGTAAAAAGTCAGTCCCCCTCCTGCTTGTTAGCTCCTTTCAAGTATTGGAAAATTGCAGTGAAATCTCCCTTTTCTATGCTAAACAATTCCAATTCCCTCAACCTTTCATCATAGGGGTGCTCCAGCCCTCCGACCATCCTCAGGGCCCTCCTCTGGACCCCCTCTAACAACTTTATATTCTTCTTGTACTTCTGGGGGCACAGGCCTGGACACTACTCCAGATGGAGCCTCACAAGGGCAGAGTACAGGGGGACAGTCTCCTCTATCGTCTTGCTGGCCACTTCTCTTGATGCAGCCTGAGATGACATTGGCCTTCCAGGCTGAAAGCTTACACTGCTGGCTCACTCCAGCTTTACATCCACTAGAACCCTTTACATCCACTAGAACCCTCAAGTCTTTCTCAGTAGGAGAGTAACTGCTCTTAAGGAGTTCATCTCCCAGTCTGTAGTTGTATCTAGGATTGCCCCAACCTGAGTGCAACACAGTGCTCTTCACCTTATCAAACCTCATTAGGTTCTCATGGGCCTGCTTTTCAAGCCTGTCCAGGTCTCTGTGGATGGTGTCCCTTCTCTTGTATTGCCTGCACCACTCAGCTAGCTATCATCAGCAAAGTTGCTGGGAGTGTGCTCAATCCCACAATCTAAGTAGTCGGTGTGGTATAATGGTAGAATCACCATTTTCTCATGCCTAGAAATCACTAGACTTTGGAGGCACTGGGCATAAGATAGTATTTTTACTTCAGCAGCTTGTAGCACACCTTTAGCTTTTATTTTAAGGTTTAAAGTGAGCCAGTGGCTCAGAAGAGATTTTAATGCAGCTTTTCAGTACTTGAAAAGAGCTTATAAGCAAGAGAGGGACTGACTTTTTATGTAGTAATAGTGATAGGATAAGAGGAAATGTCTTTAAATTAAAAAAGGGAGTTTTTGATTACATGTTAAATAGTAATCTGTTATTCTTGGTGGTGAGGTCCTGGCATGGGCTGCCCAGGGAAGGTGTGGATGCCCCATTCCTGAAAGCATTCAAGACCAGGCTGGATGGGGCACCGGGCAGCCTGATCTGGTGGGTGACAAACTTGCCCATGGCAGAGGGTTGAAGGTTGATGATCTTTAAGGTCTGTTACAACCCAAGCCATTCTGTAATTCAAAACAAACTCCCATACCTTAAGTAAGTATATTCAGGGAATGATAATTTTGTAGCAAGCTTTGTTACCATCATTCATGATTTTTGCTAAGCAGAAATCTGGATGTAAAGCTCCCATCAAGTGATATTTTCTGTGCCATGCTAGTTCTTAAAGAACAGCTAGAGCTCCTCTCAAGGCACTTTCACTTCAAATCTTGCTTTATTCTTTGGTAGGTTGTTTTACCGATGCGTTAACAGTAAATCGAATGGGAAGAGATGGTGTGGAAGTGTGCCATGGCAGGTATGAGTGTTTCATTTATATTGCAGGATCAGCTTACTCCAGCATGACTTCATTCTGACTACTATAATTGCCTCCAAGATCACATAGTGGGAGACTTTGTATTTTCTAGCTGAAAACCACATCAGTCTGTTGTTCTCCATTTGAAACTTCTTATTTCTAAATTGTATGAAGTAATCACTGATCTTCAGTCTTCCGAAAAACGAACAAACAAAAAATAACACAAAAATAATCCTTGGGTTTGCTTTCCAGCCTCCCTTCGTTCCTGAGAGCAGTGCTGTTAGGACTTGATCCCTCGACACCATAGGAATAGCTAAGGCAGCAGGAAAACAACAGTGTTGTTTTGTTTTTCTTGCAAAATATTTATCGCGTCCTTGTTAAAATAGTTGGATAGATGATGTTCATAGAGAATGATGCCTTGCTTGAAGTAATTGGATTGTGACTACAGTTAGCAAGCTTTATTACTGGTATGTTAGCACTTAACGTTACTTCTGTGTGTTGCAGGATTCAAAAGCTACCAAAGCATCAAAAAATTTAGAATCGCAGCCCAACAAGGCACCTGTCTTCAATCCCAGTGGCCAAAGAAATCCATTCAAAGTGGTAGACAAGAATTGTGAAGCATCATCTTGGAAACAAATTAAGCAAGGCAATGGAGAGGAAAGTAAAGCAAGAGGAGTTCAGGTAGAGAAGGATAATGTGGTGGAGTCACATAAAGAAAAGAAGTCCACATCTGATTCCTCCACAGAGAAGGAACATCAAGAAGGGCTGAAAAATGAAAAGAAACAATCCAAGGGAGGTTGGAGTGATCCAGAACTTAAGGAAAGCACAGTGTCTGAATCTAAACTTTGTCCTTCTGAGACTTGGAAAGAGAAAAGCACCCATCAGAATAAAGAGAGGCATGGAGGAAGTGGCAGGGAATCCAAGAAATCTGAATGTGTGGAGAAAGAGCCAGGTGGCAGATCTGAACTCTTCCCAGTCAGTCTTGAAAAGCAAAGTACAAGTAGCAAGTTTCCAGAGAAAGAGCAGTTCAGGGATAAAAGCTTAAAAAACTATGGGGATAGAGAAACCAGAGAGAAAGAACACATTGGTGGGAAGAATAGAGAGATGAAACCAGTACCTAAAGAAAACATGACTTCTACAACAGTACCACCAGTAGTATCACAACAGGCTCTCCTGAAGCAAGGAGCGCCGTCCAAGACACAAGTCAGGCTACGTCTGGAGCAGCCTGCTGATGAAGATTCTGACAGTGACAGTGATGAAGTAGTACTTGTTTATTCCTCATCGGATGAAGGTGAACCTCAGAAATCAGTTGAGGGTTTGCAACCAAGAGGGGTTCCTGAAGGAACATCAGGAAAATGTACCCAGGAGATATCTTTGCTAGGAGCTGCAGCACCGCTCCACATGGAAGGGCCCCAAGACCCTAAGGCTCTTCGTAACCATCTGGAAACACAGCTGAGGCAGAAGAAGGTCACTCATTTTACCTCTTACTCTTTATTTTGTTTTGTTCTCTTTTCAGGGTGACTTCCTTCACTTGTGACAGCGATCAGAATATTATATCCCCACAGAGTAGGACTTCTGAAATATTTGAGCGTATGGGAGAGTGAGTCGTAGGGGGGGAATGAAAAAAGCACCTGGGGTTTTTTAAGCTCCGTACATGACAGTGGCACCCTCATGTAACCATCTGTATTTGGGTGTGCTTAATTTAACTTGCCTGAGTTTGTGTCTACCTCATACTTAGTTTGTGTAAGATGTAACTATGCAGCCAGCTTAGCCTGTATAAATAATGTGTTGGTTTTTCACAGGCTTGCGTAGGAAGAGTGATCTAGCCACAAAAGCTAAGATTGAATAAACTTTCTGTCTGTATAGAAATGTGCAAGTAGTTTGGTTGCTTTGTGAGATGTTAAGATCATCTGAGCCACTTGATTAACTGATCATCCTGTTTCTTAGGAAGACAAGGGAGAGCCCTGCATCCTTCCATCTTTTCTAAAGTGTACTAATGGCTAATTTCCCTTCTGCTAAAATACCATTCAGTAATACTAAATGGCACCTAAATGCTTTTGGAGGTTGTAGAACTGCATTCAACTATGAATTATTACTGTGGTAGAGGGTGAACATTTTTGAACCTCTGACTCCTTGATTGTACTCTTCTTGGCAGAAGGCTTCATAAAGCACATTCAGGTTTTGGATTATTATTTTTTTTTTTTTTTTGCAGACTACCTTGGCTACAGTGAACATTCAGGTACTGCCAGATAAAGGGCAACGGTTAGTAAAGCAAGTACAGGACTTGGAAGCTGCTCTCAGTGCTCTTAACATTTCAACAACGGACACTACAGAAAAAGGTAGGGCTATTTTTTTTATTTTTTTCCCCAGACCTTTGCAGGAAGTTTTGTTTCTCTGAGAACTTGGCAGTTAAGGTTTAACTTCAACTTACAGTGCGGAGCCAAGCTGCTTATGCATATGCAGGAGGCTGGTTTTGGCTGCAGTGTCTGAACATTTAAGTTAACATGAGCAAGATAAGCAACTTCTGGTATCTCACAGGCCATCAGACAACAAGCAGTTGCAGTGCCTTATGCAATATCTGATTTTAAGCAAGATTCCTTCTCTAGGAAGGAGGGAACAAGTCAGATTCCCTGAGCCATTTGGTTTTGAAAGATGCTTCTGACAGGAACTGTGGAACACTACAAACATCATGCACAGCTGACCTTGTGTAGACACTAATCTGATCACAGTTGCAAAGCTCATTGTGTTTGTATAAACCATATGTGGAGGCCTGAGCTGAACTGCATTGGCTGTCAGGAACATGCTAAGAGCATGCATGTGAACAGCTGTGGTGGCTCAGCCAATGTGGTAACCCACTACCCTGCTGTAAGATCCCTGTGGCCAGTTAATAACCTTTCACAAGCCATTGGGCTAAATGAAGACCCTGCTTTGGGCTGTTAAGCAAGGCTGTGAGGTCAACTGCACAACCCTTTCACCCTCCAATTCCTTTCTTCTTAAGGGGAGAACAGTGCAAGCAGTGGCTGTTGTGAGGAACCTTTGCCTAACTCATTCAGCAGACCAGGTGGCACGAAGCTGATAACACCACTGCCTCTTGGGGATCATAAGGCAGGGACCTCTTCAGGCTCACACGGTCACCCCTCTGCTGCTGCCTTGGGTTCCAGTGAATATTTTGGCCGTGGTTTTGGAAGTAAGTATGGAAAGCCTATTCATTAAAGAACACTGACAAAGACTGGGCCTGACAGAGTCCTGCAAACTGTGGATATGTAACAGTTACTAAACCTTTTCTGTTAGCATGAGCTGCCTAGTTTCCTCTGAGCATCTGTAGCTACTAAGATAAATGCCTAAGATGAAAGAGCTCCAAGGGAGAATTAGCCTTGTACAAACACTTTATGTATAATTCTTCATCTTTTCAGTGGACTCTGGTGTGCAGAATCTGTATGGTGGAAGAATGACAGAGGACCGAATCAGGGCCGTACACAGTGCAACAAGCGATGCTATTAATCACCTTCACAAGTCTCTAGAATCCTGTCCAACAGAGCAGACAGTAGCTGAGGATCCCTCTGGTTTGAAAGTGAGTTGGCAAGGATGGATTGTAGTAGGACAGTTAACTGGATGATTTGCTACAGGAAGCAGAAGAGCCTGAACTCTGTAAAATGTTTCCTTCCAATTCTGTTTCATTCTCTCAGGTTCCGTTGCTGCTGCACCAGAGGCAAGCACTTGCATGGCTGCTCTGGAGAGAGAGTCAAAGGCCATGCGGAGGAATTCTGGGTGAGCAACAGAATGGGGAAGTACCTTTTTGAGAGGAAGATTTAGGACACCCGAAATTTAGCACGTAACTTACTCTGAGGCCAATAACCAGTTATTTTGTAGATGTGTAGAGGGGCTATTAACCCGTTACTGTACTGTATCCTGAAATAGACATGTGTTTCTGTTTTCAGTATTGCCAGGGTGTTTTCAGTTCTGGTAGTTCAGTGTAGATCTGAGTTAGGAAGGCTCATTTCTGCAGGTCATCGTAACTTGCATGTCTCTCTTTCCAGCGGATGACATGGGCCTGGGGAAGACTCTAACAATGGTTGCTCTAATTCTAACCCAGAAGCATATGAAGACAGAGAAAGGAAGCAAGAACTCAGAAATGTGGCTGTCCAAAAATGGTACAGAATTATTTCTATCTTACAATACATACGTTCTGATGTAATGCCATTTGAAATTCAGAAAGCATTTTGGTTATAAGCTGTATAGATTGAAAACTACTAAACCAATAAACTCTATCTGTATTTACTTCCCTTCTGTAGGAACATTCCATTAGAGGTAATGTTTACTGTGCTCCCTTGTAAAGCCTTTCTCTTAATCTGAGGCACTGAGCATGCAGGATTTTCCAACTCATTCCTTCATGTAGTGCAGGCATTTTTATTGGTTATTTTACCAAATCAGATAAAAACTGCATATGCTGTTTTGAAAAACTGTTGAATATTTGCATAACTTTCTTAGCATGAGGACTTTAATTACTCCTCACCCCCCTGTGACTGATCATTTTTCCTTCCCTTCATAAAATTACTTTTTTTGTTCACGGAGATACAGGAGTTAGAGGTTTTTTTGTTTGTTTTAAAGAAAAGTTATTGTTTCTGTGTCAGCAACCTGTCACTGTCCCCATATTCATATAATTACTTGGGCTGCATTTTTGTGTTTTGAAAGTTTGCTTGGCGAAACAAACAGCTGTGGGGTTTTTTGTGTGTGTTTTTGCTTGTTTGTTTGTTTGTTTTTTTTAACATGGCTGTAAATGGTGACATGTCAGTTCTTCTAGAACAAGAAAGAAGTGTTTATTTGAAACCATTTTCTGATAAGAGATTAATTTCCTGACTTCTAATCTCGCTGTTTATTAAAAATGCCCAGATTTATAGCATAACTCTGAATGGATAGTGATGCTTTAATGTCTTAAGTAGAATTTTTTTCGTCTCCAAACTAACAGTCCCCAGGAATGCAATGTGGAGATATCTGCTTCAGAAACTAATCACAGAAAAGTGGACCAATTTTCTTAACTGTCACAACTGTCCAAGATTTCATTTTTGTAGAGTAATGTGAAGATGCTAATACCTGCCTGCACTGTTTTCCTGCAGATTCTACTATTATCCCTTCATGCAGCACTTTGATAATTTGTCCTGCATCTTTGATCCATCACTGGAAGAAAGAGATTGACAGACATGTGAGCTTTGGAAAACTGAGGGTCTACTTGTACCATGGGCCAAATCGAGATAAACATGTGGAGGTGTAAGTGCTGAACTGTAAACATGACCAAGAAAAGTTAAATACAACTTAACAAGAGATTGTGCACATCAGAGTTGAAATTCAATGGCAATAAAATGTGTTAAGAACCTGAAGTATGGAAATGTTTAGGGTTCAGAGGGTCAGCTTCCTGTCTGTCCTCATATCTTATATAGCAAAACTTTTATGACCTGTACCGATATCAAGTGGTTGTGGTTCAGGCTATTACTCCTGGTAACAAAAAGAGCATTATGTCTTCTGATGCACATCTCTTGATTGCAGAGATTTAGTAGCAGTTTTTTCCAGACTTGTATTCTGTGGCTATATTTATCATCCTTATGTGTACATCTGAAAATTTTCTGTAACACGTCAGGCCATTCTGAGCAGTTTATCTACATACCACATACTATTTAATCTAATCTCTTGTGATGTTGCTTCTATATGTGACTTTTACTGCCTTCTTGAGTTTGCTGTATCTATACTTACTGTCCACAAAATGAAGACCATCTGTCATTCCTGCAGTGAAGTTCAGTTTTCTGAAAATTGCATTTAGCTCTTGTAGAACCACATTGTTCTTAAACAAAGCATGTGCTTTGTCTGCTTTGCAAAATGTATCCTTCATTTGTTCTTGTTTCTGATGCTTACTGTTCCTTTATGCAGGCTCTCTGAATATGATGTTGTTGTCACAACCTACAGCCTTCTCTCTAAGGAGGTTCCCACAAGCAAAGAGGAGGCGGAATTCCCTGTTAAGGACTATGAAGAGGGGGTGAGAAACCATGTTGTTTATAAAAGATTGATATAATATTTGATGCAAGTCATTGTTTCAAGGAGCACCTTGTGCTACAAAGAGCAGTAGGCAAGATTTTTTTCCTAAGTGTACCATTGTGCTTGCACAATGAAAACAAAGTCATGAGAGAAAGTGTAGTGAAGTGCAGAAAGATGACATGAAAAAATACAATAAACCTGTTCTGTCATAATACAGAATGTGCTACAGAACACACAGCTGAAATGTATTAAAAAGTCATTTTATGAGTGCAGTGATGTCTCAGAGGAGGAGCACACGATTCAAGACAATGAAAGACGCTAGAATCTGCTGCTTGGTGTTTGCTGTCAGAAACACTAATGCCCCTTTAGACTATCAGAAGCCTTTCATGCTCAGGCTCTCAGTCAGTTTGAACTGATGTGGAGGTAGTTTATGTTCTGTATTCTTGAAGAAACAGCAGTGCATTTGCTAGACTGTGAAAATAAAGTGATGGTTGAATGCCAGTTGATCTTGGTTACACAGTGGAGAGGAAGTCCCTTGCCGGATACTTTTGCCTCCATCCTTTGCATGCAGATCTGTAAGTAGGTCTTAGAATAAACAAGCCTTTGAATTCCCTGAAACCTTTATGTGGCATCTAGGGAGATCCTGTATTTATAAGCTTTTAAGTTTTATAATCTTTTATTTATATATGCCCTGGTGGAATTATGTGTTCCTTTGTCCCCGCCTTGCAAAATATTACTGATATTGAATGCCTCTTGGGAAGGAAGAGGAGATAAAATGCTAAAAGGAAAAGAAAACCAAAAAGACTAGAAATAGCCATCCTGAGTGTGCAAACACATACTTCGGATTGGAGAATTTTATGGAAGCATTGGAGAGGTGATTTTTTGGAAATAATCTCCTGTATGGATGTGAGAGCTCAGATTACTGCTATCAAAACGCTTCTTGCTGGAAATATATTTGCTTGTGGCTCTTCAGAGAGCCTAGCAACAAGGTTATTGCTCTGGGTTAAAAATTGTTTTTCTCTTTCAGAGTGGGTCATCTCCCTGTTCCCCTCTGCTCAGAGTAGCCTGGGCTCGAGTTATATTGGATGAAGCTCACACTATTAAAAATCCAAAGGTTCAAACCTCCATAGCTGTGTGCAAGCTGAGAGCCAGTGCCAGATGGGCTGTCACTGGGACACCAATACAGAACAACTTACTGGACATGTACTCTCTTCTGAGGTGAGGTGACTGCATGTGAGACACTCGAACAGGGCTCCAGTTGCCGTGATTCTTCACTGACAAAGTGAAGTTGTTTCTAAGTTGGAGCGATTCCTGAGATATAAAAGGGATAGTGAGTCTAGTATTAACACAGACGCTGAATTTCAAAGGAATGTGGCAGAGGCAGTGAATGAACCAGACCGTGTGCTACTGCTACGTGTAACTATTCTGCTTTTATAGAAGACAAAGGGAAAATTATTCAAGATCTCCTATGTTTCCAAGGGGAATATCCACAAAACCAGTTTTAATTATCAGAATTTTTGTGCAGTAATACTTGTTCCTAATAAGTCTGCCTGGGAGGATCTTTGAAGAGATTTATGCTGTTAAGGAAAGAATGGAAAACTGGCTTCTCTAAACAAATGATTAACAGGTTAAACTCTATGCACCCTTATTGCTGAGGGGAAAAAATAATAAATGGTACTGGAGAACCAGAACACTTGCATTTAAAATTAATTTTGGAGAGCTGAAATTAATTTTCAATTAAGAGGTACAGCGTTTGGAATCAACAAGTGAGGATGCTTTTTGGCAAGTGGATGTGTTTCTTGATGTTCTTTGTTTGAGTCATAATGGTCTAAGATGATGTTATGGGTGTGGAATCAGAAAGTCACTTTTGCTATGCTAGTGATGGTCAGGCCTTTGATCAAACGAGTTATAGATGTCATTGAACTAGGAGTGTTTTATTGCTCCTTGCTGAATTTGAAATTGTCTGCTTTGAATAACAAGGAATTTTGTTTTGGTTGCTCAGGAGAGCAAAACAAGCTTCTCTTGTTATGAAGTTCCTTTACCTTCTATTTTAGGTTCCTACGTTGCTCTCCTTTTGATGAATACAAGGTGTGGAAATACCAGGTAGATAACAACACTAAGAAGGGAGGAGATAGGCTAAGCCTCTTGACCAGGAGTCTTTTATTACGGAGAACTAAGGACCAGCTGGATTCAACTGGAAAGCCCTTGGTAAGATCTAGGCAGTCATCACTTTCCTTGCAGCATCCAGTTAACTCTTCACATGCGTGTGTTTGCTGATGGGTGGATTTTCCTGTCTACTGCACTCTCTTGAGCAAAAGGAATAAATCCCTGTGGAAACATATGAAAGAATGAAACCTTTTAGTTATAAATCAAGTGCAGAAGGGAGTGTGTCAAGCAATTGCAAGTAGACATCCATTTAGTGGAGAGCTAGCCTAGGTCTCTGAGTCAAATCTCTGAGTTAAAAGCTGCAGGGTGTAAAATGGGTTTGGTACTGGGCCATTATTCTTTAAGGATAATCTGTTATTCTGAGTTATAGGTTATCAGTGTATCTGTAAAACTTCAGAAGGTGTAATTTCAGTTGCTGTCTGATTCTGAATGGGAGCTGAGAAGCTGCTTTTGCAATGCAATAAATTAATTCCTCAACAGTAGCTATACAGCAGCCTATTCTTAGTTGTTGTGTCTTTTGTTACAACTTGGAATGAAGATTTTTATCCTGAGTGTTAACCAGGCTGCTTAGTATTCTGTGCATATCTGTGTTGTGTCATAATTAATTAATATATGTGACTTTGAAGATGGGTGAATTTTTTTTCATTAGAGACTTTGGATACCATATTAAATATTGGGACACCAGTGTTTGAGATGCTGTATAAGATTTTTTGCATTATGTACATCTGATGCTGTATATTGTCAGGTATCTCTGCCACAACGTAGCATGCAGTTGCATCAGTTAAAACTTTCAGCAGAGGAGCAGTCTGTATACAATGTGCTGTTTGCAAGATCAAGGTATGAATGTGGAAAGAAATAAAGTATGTCGTGGTTTTGTTTCTTACTGATCTGAAAAATTAGAATGGTTAATCCATTTTAGGTGAGAAAATCTTTTGGACAAACTCAGGTTATTCTTTTCCTCTTTCTGACTATTTGTCAAGCATAGAATTGGAGAACAGTTTTTGTTGAAAATCTGGTTCTAGTCCTCCTGCTGTGGAGGAACACTTGGAACTGTGACAGTAATTCTTAAATGATGATGTCCCAGCACCTGTGTAGGAAATGATTTGTCTTCTGTATCTTGTGATATTTATGAAGTTATGCTGGCCTCTTTAGGTGGCTGTAACCAGCAGCACCTTCTCACAGGGTCCTTCACCAGTGCTACTGTAAAGAGTCTCCCTTCCTTGTAACTATATATTTAAAGATATCCTTTAGTATTTTTATGAAGAATGTTGTCCATTGGGCCGTGGCTCCTGTTATACTCTGGGTATTCTGATAATCAGACTTACCTTCCTCATGTTTTCCAAAATTAATCTTTCTTTTCAATCTTGTTAAACAAAACTCTTTGTGGCTTGAGGAATTTACATTAATGGAGTATGAGAAACTAAATAATGAATTCCTTAATGCATCGGCAGCTTGCCTGTTAAGCTTGAGGGACTCTTGCCCTTTTTCTTGCTGTAAATTCCAGACTTTATCTTGTTTTTTCCAGGTCAACACTACAGTCCTACCTAAAGAGGCAAGAGCAGAAAAATGAAGGCAGAGAGCACGCTGGGAATAACCCATTTGAGAAAGGTTTGAGCATGCCCTCTAGCAAAAATGCTAAATCACAGTCTGAGCTCATGATTGAGCACCTGGTGGGAAGGCAGGGCCAGCCCAAGGGAGCTCAGGTGCATGCATCCACCACTTCCCAGACCTTATGTAAGGGTTGGCAGTGGAGGCAAGGGTATCTTGCTGGAGATCCTTGTGTACCTGAGGCCTTCCAAGGATAAGCAGCTTTTTTCTTTTGTTTCTGAATCTGTGGCTGCTGTACTAGGGCTTATCCTCACTTGCTGCAATCTGGGACTGTGCTGCCCCACTGTCCTTGCTCTGTTTTCCATCATGTTAGGGCATTACAGTGTCCCAAGAAAATGTTTGCAGAAGTGACTCTTAAGTGTCCAGTTAATGAGGAGGAACAAATCTGGCCCTGTGGGGTGTCAAGATTTAGAAATTCTTCGAAAAATGCTCAGCTGCTTCCAAGCTGTAATGAGGAATTAGGTTTGAGGTTTGAAGCCCTTATGAAGCCTCCTCCTACTTACCTTTCAGAGAAGTCCTTTTTAAGTATTGAGGAATCTGAATCTGCCAGTTTGTCCATTTGCTGTGGGTAGTAAAGGAAGGTATGAATTAAGGGATGCCAAAACAATGTTTAAAATTTGTTAGCAGTAATGGATAGTGACTGAAAACTGCCTGAGTAAGTATTCCAAAGGTCTGTTTCCACTTCTGTTGCTCTGGGAAATTTTCTAAACTTCCCTGGCTCCTTTTCTGAAACTCAGGCTGCTCAAAGAAGAGATGTCAGTACAAGAAAAATAGTACTTTGATTTGTGTTGTAATCTATTGGGTTTTTTTGTTTGTTTGTTTTAAGTTTTGTTTTTAAGGTTGAGCTTGTGTGTTAAATCAAGTGTTTGTTTGTGTGCTGGTTCACAATGCTTGCTGGAGGTGGCTGGGCAGTGCTTGGAAGTGCCTCCAAGATCTTTTGTTGTTCTCTGTTCCTTCCTTGGTAGTTGCCCAAGAGTTTGGGTGCAGTCAAAAGGAGTTTCTAGCAAGTTCCCAAAGCGCTTTCCAAGTCTCCAGTACCATCCACGTATTGTCTATGCTGTTGAGGCTCCGTCAGTGCTGCTGCCATCTCTCCTTACTGAAAGTGGTAATTGCATTGTGTTGTTAATAGTGGTGGCGTGGAGGGGTTTATTCAGGCGTTTGTGTAAGTTAATGAACTTTTTAACACTGTTGAATCACTTACTTAGGGGTTTATGGATGGACACATTCAGTAGGGTGAGCATACACCTTACTGAGCTCCCCAGCATGACCTGCATGGGGAAGCTGTGGCTTTGGAAGCAGTTTTATATGGATCAAATAAGTATACTTTTAATAACAAAGAAAAGGACAAGTCTTGATCTTAGCCAAGTCTTGAAAAAATGTGCAAGTCACAAGTACAGTGGCTTGTGTGTGACAGAGTTCTGTAAGTGCCTTGATTGAAGTAGACTTGCATTAAGGAGACTGATCTTTCAGAAGTTTGTTGCTGTGTGGTGTGAAGCAGCTGTAAAGTAAGTCCAGATACTAAGAGAACAAGGAAAGATTTATCCCCTAATGTCTTGAGTCCTGCAAATATTGAATCCTGTGGGGTGATTCTGAGGCCAGATTGCAGAAGATGGCTGGACTCTTGTATTTGCTCTACAAAGTCCTGCTTAGACTGGAACATGGGATAAAGAAACTGTTGGTCTGGCCCAGTAATGTTTCTTAGTGGTGTTGTCTTCATATTGTCTAATGTAGTTTCTTTCCAACTCACTGACCTCAGCAGACATTGCAGAGACTGGAGATCTGTACTGAATATGATCTCAGGCTTGGCTGGACTGACATCTGTTATTATATTGCATTTTTTCTTGCAGGCTCTGGACCAAGTTAATTTGACCAGTGAAGGCCTTTCTCTATCCATTGAGGAACAACTTAGTGCTTTGTCTCTTTCTGAGCTCCAGACTCCTGATTCCAAGTCAACAGTGTACCTCAATGGCACAGCTTTTAAAACAGATCTCTTCGAAATCACCAAGGAGAGCACCAAGGTACTCTGATCTTTTGTCCTCCCTTGATAAGCTTGGTTTCAGAACCTTTCCTTTTAAATTCTTAATGAATTATTACACGTTGCTAATTGCAGATCAAGGTGGGCTAACAATTTAGGTGTAATCAGAAGTCTGATAGATACTTATAATAAAGCTGTGATAAAACATCAGCACAAATCTTGAGCACTGGGTCCACAGCAGTTTAGAAAAATGCTACATGCAAGCGTGGTGTTTGTGAAGAGCAAGAGGAGGGGTTGCAGTAACTTCTCACAGGAATGTTGGACTTTGTAAAATGTGTTTGTATGACACCATTTCTTTCTTATAACTGTTAAAGTATCTTGAAAGTCTGAGTATGGTGAAAGATAGTTTAAAGAGTTATTTTGACCACTTGAAGAATAGCTAAGCATGACCTGGGGACAATTTTTTTCTTGCAGGTATCTCACCTCTTAGCTGAACTGAAAATTATACAGAGTCACTCAGAGCCTCAGAAAAGGTTAGTAAATGTGCACTTTTAAGTCACAGTGATTGAGTTCAGCATGTATTTTGACAGTGTTTGTAGTTTAATACAACTGAATACAGTTTCCAATGAAATGGTGAAACTACTACAGTATATGAAAGCTAGTTGAGAAAAATCTAAAAGTAAGACAGCAAGTTAAGAAGTAGATGAGTGTAAATGTAATGGGGGAGTGTGTGAGGAATATTGAGCTTTGAGGCCAAAGCAGACTCTTTTCCTCCTAAAACTGGATTGAGAAGAATTTGGTCATGCTGAGAAGTGTTTGTCCTCAGCTCTGATCCTACTGCTCCCAGGGGAGGAAGGGAAAAGAGGCAGGGGAATAAACCTGTCATTGGGACATGCTGATTTGAAGACTTAGGTGTTGCTAATAGGCCTGCAGCTCTGTGTGTGTGAGTTCTTTGGCTTCTTATTTCTTCACGGTGTGCAATGCTGTTGCAGGGGTTTGTGCTTGTTTTTGGTAAACAGTGTTGAATGCACTTACAGGTATGTGGCTGGGAAGTAGTTAAAGTTATGTCATTGTGTACAGGGGATGGGGCCACAAACTCTCTTCAAAAGAATATTCCTACCGTAAGAATGAGAGCACCAATGTTACTTTTGTTCCCTAACAAAAAAACTTACTGAAACAATTACTGCCTTCCAAAGTGTTTAATCCAAAGAATGTGAGGAGTGAGAGATCCTGAGAAATCCAAATTTGGTGTTTGCTGTTGATTAATTTTGTGGTGAAATTCAAGAATAGTGGTGAAAGTAGTTACTTTGACTCATATTTGTTGGCTATTAGCCCTGTGCAGCAGGTTGTGCCACTGCACTTAATAGTGAATCTATTTCTGAATTGAGAGGAGACTTCTGTGCCTGGATTGTGATTGGGAATAGTGCCTGTATCACTGTCTCCTCCTGAGTGAGACACTGTAATAACCAAACTCTCAGTCTACACACAGGATTTATTGTTAACTTCCTGTTCTCTGTCTGCAGTGTCGTTGTGTCTCAGTGGACAAGCATGCTAAAAGTTGTGGCTGTGCACCTCCAGAGACTAGGACTGAAATATTCAATACTGGATGGCTCTGTTAATCCTAAACAGAGAATGGATGTGGTAGAAGAGTTCAATAACAATCCCAAAGGGCCTCAGGTATGAAACCACAGTAGGGAAGCAGTTACTAGTATTGTTAAGAGCAGTTACAATGCTTCATGGCTTCATGATTTCATTTACTGGCACTGCTTTCATTTGGTTATTTAGATGTCAAGATCAACAGCAAAAGGGGTAGCTGTAAAAACAGAGGTACAATTTATAGTGACAAGGAGCAGCTGTGGAAAGTTCCTTTGGATGTTAACCATTCTGAACTGAATATCTGACTGAGAAATTAGTACAGAGGCTATCCAAATCTTCAATGTGTTCAGAAGATGTCATGTTATGTGTAAGATGTGGGGCCAGTTAGCTCCACTCAGAAGAGGTTGATCATTTCCAGCTCCTGTTACTGCATTGGAAGATATCTCTTTTTTATTTTTTATCTCCTGCTTACTAGGGAATCTGTAATATTTTCTTGCTGTTCTTGCTAGCACAGCAGATAACCTTGTTTCAGGCAGCTGTAATCTTTTTTTGAGAAGAGAGGGTAACAGCTGAATCTGTAAATGAAGCCAGATTAACAAGAACATATCTCATCCCAGAATAAGAATAGGGAGATTGGAATTGGGGTGGGATTTCAAGTAAAGGTGACCTCACTGTAACTTCTTTTGCTTTCAAGAACTTTTTTTTTATTATTATTATTATTTTTAATTTATGTTGGTGAACTACAGTGTTTGGGCTTTTCATGAAAATTGTTTCTAGTCTGTTTTTGTCAAGGGAGGACAACTTGCCAAATACATAAAGAAGTCTGAATCCAAATTCATTATTCACAGTGGTACACTTTGATCTAAGTACTGACATTAATGTCATTTAGGCAGGGCAGGCTGCCTCTTCTGAGGATTGATCTGTGAGTGGGGGTGGAGTAAGTGATGCACTGGCTTGTTTTCTGGATTTCTTAAACTATCTTAAGCTATCTGGAAAGTATCTTTCTCCTTCTGGATTTGAACTTCAACAAAAGAAGACTTGTACAAGCTGTATGAATAGCTAAGTTCTTAAGCAAGATCAGTATTTTTAACATACTATGACATTTAGCAATAATTATATATAACAAATAGCTGTGTTCTTAACTTATTCGGTTCTTTTCTTGCTGTACAAGAATCTTCTCTAAGCTGATAATCTGCTGTATTCCCTTTCCTCCCAGCTACGCATCTTTTTTTAAACATTAGCTTATATATATCAATGTGCAATGAGTGACAGGCCATTTCAGTCCAGTTGCTTGTGTTTAATTCTTAATTCATAGCTGGTGCTGTTTGGTGCTATTGTTGACAACAGGCTGTCATCAGAAAGGCTGGTCATTTAAGTGTGGCATGGAGAGAGGATGAACTTTGCAGTCCATTCTCTAGTCTGTAAACATTTGTCAGTATTATAGATATGTCAAGCTGGTCTCCCTTAGAACCATAACTTCAGCATCCAGGCTTCTGTGTCTCATTAAGTAACATCTGTCAGGCTTCCAGACACATCAATGTATTCACATAAATATGATACACAGATTACTTGGTGTGATCTTTATTTCAAATTCATGTGGTATATACAAAGCATTAATTTTCTTTTATCTCCTTAAATGAATTCTCTTTTGGCCTTTGAAGGTAATGTTGGTCTCTTTGTTGGCTGGAGGTGTTGGTCTGAACTTGACTGGAGGAAACCACCTCTTTCTCCTTGACATGCACTGGTAAAGAAAAATAAAATAAAATTTCCATCTATGGAAGTATATAGGTCATGCTGCTTTCTTCCACACCATGTGTGGTGACTTCTGATACAACTGAGTAGGAAGGAAGTGTTCATGTGAGTGTAAAGGCTAATGATTAGTTGTACAAAAGTGTTTGTACAACTGTAGCCTTCCTCCAAAATACTCTATCTTGGATTTGTCTATCCAGTGCTCACAGCCGTGAAGTACAGTCCTGCTGGGCAAAAACCCCTGGCTTAAATTTCAAGAAGTAATAAATAAAGTAATGCCTACACAGAATTTGTATTGAAATAAATTAGATTGTCTTGAGAGTAGTCAGTAAGTGTATCTAGTGCACTTTGGGTTTTTCAGAACTGTGAAAATAGTGCCTATGAGTTCCTGATATTTGTACTGTCTCTCATCATTCAGAACCACGCTTTATTTATTTATTTTACTGCCCTGTTGTCAGTGGGTAGATAATCTAGCTATTGGGTAGTATTGAGATCTTTGTACAACAAGGAAGTGATTCTATCTGTGTGCCAACCATTTCTTATGTAATGTTGTTGAGCAAAGGCCTCTTTCAATGGAGATTGCCTTCCTGCTTCACCCAGCTCAGCAGCTACTGAGCTTTCTGTCAGCATTAACTATTGGTCAGAAGTGAGGGACTCTATGGAACAGTGGTCTAATTCAAACAGCTGATTTTGTGTGGAGTTGTAGCAGGTTACTGCCCAGCACAAAGGAAATAAGGTTGGGTGCATAGTGGTCATCAAGCTAGTAAATCTGAGGTAACCTGGCAGGAGGCTGTGGTTTTACAAAGGAAGAAAACAGGAGGCTGTGGAGGTAGACAAAAGGAGACCAGTATAAAGACATTGGTATTTCTGTAATTCCTGAACGTAGCCTAGGGGCTTATGTGAGCTGTTTCTTTTCTTGCAGGAATCCTGCACTTGAGGAACAGGCCTGCGACCGCATCTACCGAGTGGGGCAGCAGAAGGATGTTGTGATACACAGGTCAGGACCTCTCTTAGCAGTAAATGAAGCTGTAACTCATGTACTGTCTTCATTCGCAAACTAAAGCCGGACAAGAGCTTGTTACCTTACATGAGTAGGCACGAAGTCAGACAGTGGGACTGTGAGTTGACCACTGAGAGAAAGTGCACATTTCTTCTGGCTATTAAATGTCAAACTTTTTGGTTTTAGTGGTTGTGTTCCCAAACATTAAAAAACTAACAAAAAAAACCACTGGGGGCAGGAATACTCTCACATCTCTGGCTTAGGAGTAGACACATCTCTTCCCTACCTTCCCTAAGCAGATCTGTCTTGGAGAATGCAGTCCTATAATGTAAGCTTTATAGGATGGTTTGGAAACTCATGGCAATAAGCACTTGTGGCTTACTGATGTTTTTACATTGGTATTTCAGTGGTAGCTACCATACTCCCTAAGCCTGGATCTATCTAATGTAAGTAACATACAGAACACTTATTAGAAGTGGTAAGGTTGGCCTATAGAAAAAATGTCTGTAATGTTAAGGTAGGGAAAGGGTGGCTTGGTTACTGTAAATGCATAGCAATTCAAAGCACCAGAAGTCCGAGACCCTAATTTGTGTATAATGTTTTTAATGTAACAGGTGCCATCTTTTATCAAGCCACCATTATGGGAATTTACCATAAAATTACTGTTGCGTAACATGACTAAAGTTGAGGCTTAAGTTACATCAGACTTTTCTTTGGAATGTTAAAGTATCTGTGTCAGAACTGCTATTTTCTGTGGATGGGAATATTTTGTCAGTCACATACTAGACAGTTAATGCCCAAAGGTTTGCCTCAAACGTTTAGTGAGGAAGTTGTCAGCATTCTATCAGCTGTAATTTTTTTCTTAGCAGTTGATGTGATGTGGATTTGGATTTTCAGGTTTGTCTGTGAAGGAACAGTGGAAGAAAAAATTGTACAACTCCAGACCAGGAAGAAAGGTCTCGCCCAACAGGTGCTGTCAGGCAAAGAAGAAACCTCGAAGCTCACTCTGGCTGACCTCAAAACTCTCTTTGGCATCTAATTGTCCTTTGCAATAGAAATGGAGAGTGATGTTATACCTACAGGTAACTGAGCAGACTTCAGCAGAGGACTGCTGTTCTAAGATGGTCGTTTATTTTAAACAGCTACATTTTTGTAACTGTTCTAGGAAAAAGAAAGGTTACCAACATTAGCAATGTTATACAAAAATGAGATTGTGTATCTGAAAGTTAATAAAATTGTTATAAATTAAGCTATTTTAAAACATTTTTGAAAATATTAAAAGCAAATATTTGCTTATTTCTTGGATTCCTGTGTATGTTTTTGAGTTTTCTAACTTTTCTCTTCAAGACAGGAGGAACACAGACCTAAAGGAAACTAGAACAAGAGAGATGAGTGTGAGGGAGGCAAGATCAGAAAGAAAGCTGGGTTGGCTTGAAGAAATCAGGAAAAAAAGTGTTTTTGAGCATAATGGTAAGGGAAGATGATAGCAACTTTGGAATGTGTCAGTAGCAAACTGAAGGAATAACGTAGAGGAATAGTTTCTTCAGTTTTGCTTCTCAGGAGGACTTTTTAAGTGAAGATGCAGTTTCTCTACTGTGCTCAGAATGTTTATTCAAGTCGAGGAGTAGATTTCTCTTATGTTCATATGAAACAGAAAGGATCCCGAGTTTCTGATTATTTCATTCTTCGGAGTATTAAATAGGGTAAGGTTTCTCAGTGCAAACCTTTCAACATGGATTTACCTGGTGGTTTGTTTTTTTTCAGGAGATGAGTTTCAAATCCTGTATCTTGTATCAGAAGCAATATGTGCTGCTGAGTAATGTTTCTAGGTGAACATTCTTCACTGATAGCAAAAATTCCCTGCTTTCCTGTCCCCCTTCTTTGCCCATGACCACTACATATTCTGCTTTCCAGTTGATTATGCATTTGTGGAGCTTAGCGTAGTTTCCAGCAGTTCCCTGCCTACATGAGGCCTTTGAGTACCAGAACATACATTCAATGAAACAGGAAGCTGAGGACTAACTTTCCAAAATTATTTTGAGCTGGAAGTTTACAGGATCACAACTTGGGTGGTCGCTTCTCCTCGCTTTGCTATGTGCCTGGTCTGACCTGAGCTCATACCCATTTCCTCGCAGTGACTGAGAAACTTTTGCCTACCTGCCCCGAGGGCAGGGGGAGCCGGTGTGAATAGGTGCTGGGGTGAGGTGGCCGTGGCCGTCCAGCGGCGCTGCAGTGGGGGCGTTGCCCCTTGAAGCGGCGCGTCGGGCTCTGCTAGGGCCGAGCTGGGCCGGCTGGAGGGTGCCGTCAGCGCGTCAGGATGGCCGAGCGGTCTAAGGCGCTGCGTTCAGGTCGCAGTCTCCCCTGGAGGCGTGGGTTCGAATCCCACTCCTGACAACTTGTTTTTTTCGTTCTGTGTTTCTTTTTCTTTTCTTTTAGTCCGTGGGCGCTCGGTTGTGGAGTCGCGAGACCACGCCGTTACGGAGGACGGGCGGAAGGGAGTCAAGGGTGAGGAGTTGCGGAGAGAAGCGGCCATTTCGCACCGCGGTGGGCGGGGCGGGGAGGCGGCTCCGCCGAGGATGCGCGTTGTGTACGCATGGTTGATCGTGTCGCAGGTGTAGTGCTNTGGTGCTAATAACGCCAAGGTCGCGGGTTCGATCCCCGTACGGGCCAGCTTGGTTTTGAAACCGCTACAGTTATTTTCTTGATAGAAAAGCAAACCGTTGGAATGTGCGTAGGACGCGAAGTCGTAATTTGAGGAACAGCGGGAAGGAGTGGCGGGCGAGGGCCGTACTTTCCGCCGCGC
>VXAB01011191.1:155679-183915 GCA_013399175.1 Odontophorus gujanensis
AAAACAAACACTTCGTAGTCGGCAGGATTCGAACCTGCGCGGGGAAACCCCAATGGATTTCTAGTCCATCGCCTTAACCACTCGGCCACGACTACTGCACATTAACGCTTTTTGTCTTCACGACTTTCAGCGCGGCTCCGCGCCGTGCTGTCGTTTCCCTTTGGAGTCCCGGCCCTTTCCCCGCCGCCGCAGAAGCCCCAGCACGGCCCCGAGCCAGGCAGCCCACCCGAACCGCGGCCTCGGCGGGAAGGGTGCACACGATCGGCACGCGATGCCGGCAGATGGAGGCGGGGGGGCGGTCGTGAGGCGGGCCGGTTAGCTCAGTTGGTTNGCTGGCTGTGATTTGTCTGAGGTGATGGCGGCGTGCGCTGTGCTCCCGAAGGACGGCGTTCAGCTATCTCTGCAGGAAAGGTTTGTGGGCTTCTTACTGCACGTGCCTCATCCTGCCATACAATGTTACACAGATTATGGTAGGTGATACTGGTGGGGAAGGAGAAGATACGGGAGGAGCCTATCTTAGCACTCATGCCGCTACGGGATGGAAGGTATTTAATCCCAACCTGTGTCCTGTCAGTGTTCGCCATGCTGTGGTTTTACACGCAGTCTCAGTGGCTTGCTCAGCAGGTTGCTTTCGCGGGGTTTTTTTTGTCAGATGGCACGATAGGGTCGCGCGCATCTGCTCCTCGTTAGTATAGTGGTGAGTATCCCCGCCTGTCACGCGGGAGACCGGGGTTCGATTCCCCGACGGGGAGATGCTTACAAGCATTTTGACACTGCGCTACGCCCTACGTGTAATCGTGATGGGATGGAGCTGCGTAAGACTAAGGAGTAAAACTTTTAGAAGTTTTGCGGTCTCCAGCATTCGAAGGACTGCTGATCTGTGGACAGGACAGGAGAACCAAGCTACTACGTGCATGGAGGCCGGTTAGCTCAGTTGGTTAGAGCGTGGTGCTAATAACGCCAAGGTCGCGGGTTCGATCCCCGTACGGGCCAGCCACCTTTTGGTGCTAATAGTTTTTGTTGGATTTCAGCGCTTATTGAGGAACGACTTGCTTGAGCACTTTCCTGCTACGGAGAAGTTTGCCTTCTTTCTGCGTTAGGTGCTTCTTTGCAGTAGGGGTAAGGGAGAGAAGGGGCATCACAGAAGCTGAAGATGTGAGAGTGGTCGTCAGCCCCGCAGGGCCAGGATAGCCAGCTGGGGCGGCTTAGGGTTAAAGCAGCACGGAATCTGTAGTGTTATTTTACGGCTCGGATGCATTGACGTCATAGGATGTGCCGGCATAACCACGTGGGGACATCTACTCCTCGTTAGTATAGTGGTGAGTATCCCCGCCTGTCACGCGGGAGACCGGGGTTCGATTCCCCGACGGGGAGTTGAAGATGCGTTTTTTTCCTTTCTGCTGCGATCCATGTCCCTCAGTGCTTCAACTGCATAGTTGTGAACAAAGTGCAGGACCTGGCCTTGGGTCTGGGTAAAACGCATAAAACTGCCCTCAGCACTTCTGCCAGGACTATCCAGTTCCCTGCGGAGCCTTCCTCCCCACTTGGCAATTTACTGAGGGTACAGTCAGCCCACGTTTGTGCTGCAGGCAGGAAGGGCTATCAAAGCAGCCAGAAGCTCTGGCCACACCCATGGGCAGACAAGAGGTGCTGGTGTGGTTGATGACAGCTGAGAGAACTAGGGAGAGCAGCACTCAACAGCTTTTCTTTAAAGCAGACAGTCAACTCTTGTATCCAGCAGGCACAACTGGGACCCTAACCCCATTTCCAGATAAAATGTGGTGCTGTCTTTTTCACAGATACACAAAAGCGGATTTAAAGATTTAAAATCATACTAAATATTCACTTTATTCTTTAAAAAACATATCACTAGAACATCCCAACATTATTTTCAAGTAAGCAGTGCCATTCAGGCACAGATAGTGCTTTAATTCCACCGGGGAAATGCTTCACAGTAGTTTAACATTTTACAATCACACAAAAATTAGTTGAAATTCATAAGCATGCACACTAGCCCTGGGAGGGTATCACCAGTTCATCACAAGGATCACTCTTAAAGAAAGAGTTCACATATTTGCAAGTTACAGCAAGTCTACAGCATCATTAAGGCACCAGGTAAGAGTGTGAATAGCTATACTAAGACGCCATGCAGCAGCAGGTCAGAGGAGCTGGCTTGCAGGCTTTCCTCTTCTGTAATGGCTCAGTAAAAGCGATCCACCTTCTTCACAATCCACATCAGTGCACCCAATCTTTGGGATTGCGGAGAACCTCTAGAATTTCAGCTTCCTTTGAGCTCTCTGGAGGTGTGTTCATGTATTCCCACCTGTAGAGAAAGGGGAAATGCACTCAGTCTGCCCTGCTACCTGCAGCTGCCTCTCCTAAGGATGCAACTGAACATTGCTAGGTGCAATTTGGTGTTGTTCTAAATTAGTGCAGAGAAAAAATATTCACACTTTGAGAAAGACTGGCTTAACTTTTATTGCCCAGACAAGATAGTGGCATTGTAACAGTTCTATGAAAAAGCCATCTCAACACCAGCAAGTGAAATATTAAGAATAATGAACAAAAACATCATTATGCCACTGTCTGAGTCAGAAGCACACCTGCATCTTGGATACGCAGCTTCTGTTGTCTGATCCTTATCCTCAGCTCAGAAAGGACAAAGAAAGCTACCTAGAGAAAAGTGGCACGTGATAAAAAATGTAGAACAGCTGTTGTACAAAGACTTGTACACTTATCAGCTTGGAAAGTAGACAGTGAACAACAGAAGTCTATGAAATAAGAGCTGTTACAGAAAAAATAAATGAGAAGAAAATCTGAAGAGTCAAACAAAACCACCGGCTGCAAGTATAAAACAGAGAGGCACTTTTTCATACAACATATACTTAAACAGTAAAACTCTTTGCCACAGGCTTGTAAGGACTACCAGAAGTTGACATGCTTTCCAAAGAGCTACTACAAAAACACCCAGAGAGGGAGCAGGGGAAATCTTTCAAGGAGCACCAAGTAAGTATGAAAAAAAGTATCTAAACCACATGTTACTGGTGAATGGGTGAGCATAGCCCAACAGATCAAGCACCTGCATATTATTGGCCACTTCTTGTATCAGGCATGAACCAACCAGTGTTGAGACTGGATACCAGTACAGACCGTTGATTAAATCCTATAAAATATTTTAGTAAGAACAGTGCCTACCTGTCCACACAGCTATTCCCTTACCTTGCAGTCAGTGGCAGAGACATAAGAATGCTTTCAATTCTTGATCCTGGTGTTAGCAGGCCAAATTTTGTACCTCTGTCATAAACCAAGTTGAACTCCACATACCTACGGGGAGTGAAGATATAGCGGAAAAAGAAGTTTATTATCAGAAGTTGGTTGTGCTTTCTTCAGCTAGCAGGCATCAAACAAAAACATACTTTCAGCCATACTAAGTATCAGAAAGAACCCTGCTTTGAAGCCAACTGTTCTCTAGTATCCCCTGCATAGCAATAGAAATGCAACCTTTCCTCTCCACAAAGGTAGGAAGTAATGGCTTTGACTAGCTGACAAGAGAGGACAAACTATTGCAGGAGAGCTCAACAGCAGATTTACTTTGGTTATGCTAATACTTTTGTGTCAAGACAAGAGAAGATTTAAAGGACCTGCAAGTGGCTATATGAAAAACTCTACTGTGCTCTCCCCCATGCTGAAGGTCCTTCTAAAGGACACATCAGCAGCAAGGTAAGACAAGACTTTTTTGTTTCTTGGGGATGTCTGGAAAACAGCAGAAGTCAGCTTCAGAGTGCTGGCTGGGACTTGTAAATCCCAGAACAGACAGTTTTCCTCCATCAGCATACAAAAGAGCAGTGACAACTCAGCAGGGTTTATCTCAACAGTCAGCAGGGAGGTTATTAGTACTTAAGAGAAGAATGGGGAGGAGCCTTTACTATTTACAGAAACAGAGAGCTTTGACAAGCCCAATAATCTGCAAACTGGTCCAGGGCAATCAGCAGGCTGAGCTAGTCCTGGATGCAGCTTGAAGAAGCTATTTCCCCTTATAATCTTACCAGGTTTGCTAAATCCTATTCACAGAATGGATTCCGAAAGCCTAACATTCCAGAGAACAATTTCACCAAATTAAGCGTGTGTGCTTTTTTGAGTAACTGCTGCAGGCCAGTGATTGAAACTTGAATGCTTATGCCATCTTTATGTTACATTTGCATATTTCTTTGCACAAACAGCAAAGCAAGCAAAGATTTCCCATTTCTGCATAGAGCAGATATATTTTTGTTTCTCATGTAGAACAGAGAAAAGAGTATCTACCAATATGCTTCAGCTTTTGTAGCATTAATAGTCCTTCATAGTAATAAGCATCCTCAAGAGTCTTTTAAGCTACAGTGACTTTTTGCCACACCTGAAAAACAAAACCCCTCTGTATCTTTGTTCACTTGCAAAGAGTTCATGGCATACTCATTTCAATGCCAAGAAAAATCAGATAGAATAAGCATATATGTAAGAAACTGAGAGCACTCTTGCGTACTGTAATTTGATGCCTTTATGGAGTTTAGCTTCATTACTGAATAGTGACTTCCCTTACCCTAATGCTCCTCATGTGATAAGGCATATCACTGGTCTGCAGAAAGTAGGACTCAGGACATCGTGCGCACATGCACGCCTCTGTTACAAAATGCAGCAGTTTCTCTTGTTATTTTGTTTTTTAAGGGGTCTGAGAGAAACGGTGGCATTTTGTATGGGTTGCTTATGCTGTTGCAACGGGGGCAAGAGGTACAGATCTCTGCATCCTCCCCCAGTGAGCTAGCACTAAATATCAAAAATTGTACTGTACACAGAAATGTTGCAACTCTCTGGCAAGCACTGAAGTGTTCGAGCAAACTTACCCCACACCATGACAGGATGTAAAATGCACTTCAGGACATAAAGCCTGAGACCATGAAGAATGAGCTCACTTTATTCTCACCATTCTTATCTACCTCCCATGTATTCTCTTGCTCCTTCGATACTCACCGTCCTCTCCGAAGCTGCTGCCACAGTTTCTCCTCTGGTGTGTAGGAGTCATGGCAGTGCTTCTTCACAATGGGAACATAAGACGGCACAACAGCTTTGGCACAGCTCTGAACAAACTGGAATACTTCTTCCTTGGAAGGAGAGTCCACGTCATCAAAGAATATGCCTCCAATCCCTCTTCGCTCATTGCGGTGCTTGATATAGAAGTAGTCATCACACCTAGATGGGGCAGCAGAGTTATTAATGTGACCCACAAATAAATAAATAAAACTCCTAACAGCTACCTGGCACAGCACTAATGAAACAGTGATGAGAAGTCAGTACTTACAGTGCCAGGTGCCTGCTTCACTGCCCATTACAAGCAGTACTGTGTAGCCCCATGCAGAAGTCTTTGGAAAAAGACTTTATAACAGTTTAAGTTTGGAAGGTGGAGTCATTCTAGCACTGGCTGGACACAGCTTACTGTCAAGTTTATGAAAAACCATGTGCAGCTAATCCTATAATGAGAAGGAAATTAATCTATTTTGTATTTACTGGGAGTGTGTAGGACTGGAATTATTGTAAGACAGCTGATTCACTGTATCCACACCCAACTTGCAGTTGTTTGCTTAGGCAACCATTCCCTGCAAGTCTTCACCTAGGGCAGAAATGGAAGGGAAGCAGAACCCAACAAGAAGGAAATCCTGTCTTCCTTTAGGACTAGCATACCATACACATGTCCATCCACAGTTACTGTCAACAAGCAATACAAATGGCACAGCCACAGAGGGAGAGACAGGGAGATAGATAACCTAAGTTATTTTTTTCATTCACTGAGACGATCAGCTTTTTTATTTTATAGCAGCAGGAAGAATTTGGAAAAAAGGTTGTGTCAAAAGTACAACAGAACAAGCTGACCAAAGTTTTAAAGCTGGATCAGAAAGGCAATGTGGTAAACAGAACAAGACCTTTTCTGGTGAGAAAAGATTAAAAAAAGGCAATACAAATTACTAGAAGCACAGAGGAGATTCACAGTCCTCCAGCAATGAGGACGACATGCCCCTGCACAGCTGCTGCTTAGAACAAATGCTGATGCTAGGGTTGGGAAAACTGCCTTTGTCCGCTGGACACAATGGACAACAGTCCTTCTTTAAGCTGCCCTCAGACTAAGAACAGACATCCTTCTCTCTGATCTCCAGCTGCTGGCATTGCTTGCCTCCTTATCCTGCAAACAACATAACCATTAGGGCAGGCATTCTGAACCAGCACGCAAAAAAATCATCAGACAGACTGTAATCTTCAAGTTTTAAGGTGTGCTCCTGGAATAAGTCGTTCACACCCAAGCTACAACACCCACATTATCTCCAGTCCTCAGACAAGACTTTGTAGATTACAAAAGGCTAACCATCCTTTCTGGATACCACAGCTTGCAGCAGATAGGAGTATCAGACAGAGCAGCAAGCCCCCGCTGAGCAGTAGGGAAGGATCCCATCTACTCCTACTACGTCTTGCAGTTCAAGGAGAACATCCAAAGTTCACATCTTTACAGAATATGCTGCTGAACACTAAAAGAATGTGTCACTGGCAAAAAAACTAACAGTTTCATCAACATCGTGAAGCTTCTACATTAAGGAAAAGCTCTTTACCTACACTGCAAAAAAAAAAAGAAAGAAAGAAACGAAGAAGGGTAGTGAAAGACAAGTTGAATGCAGAATAACCTGAGTGGAATTTAGTCATGCACATTTACCATGAGTTCACTTAAGGAGAATAAGTGCAAGACCAAAGTCCACAGGCCTCTGAGGCAAAAACCTCACCCTATTTTGACACCAGAGGGCAAAAAGAACATTTATGATGCCTAATGAGGTCTGAGGCTTAAAAACCCTTACAGAGTCAGCTTACATTTCATTCAGTTTACAGATCTAGGATCCCAGCTGTCAGCTCTCTCTGGCCTCTGTAAGAGACTGCTTTTAGACTACATTTAGTCCCAGTATATGTCTGCTGATTTTCATTAGGGTCTGCTGACACTTATCAAACGCCAGAAGAGAGCCTACTGTTCCTAGAACACACCTAACTGGCAATTTCTAATGCCACTTTCTGCTCTCACAAAATTTTGGGATCCAAGCACATCTCTCACATACCATTTCTTGTACTTGGGATACAGCTTCAGATCGTGCTTGTCACAAACTTCTTTCAGAGTCTTGTGAAAGTGTACAGCATCTTCTTCGTTCAAGTAAGTTGGAGTGAGGTCCGTTCCACCACCAAACCACCACTGTTTAGTTCCTATAGGAGAGAGGCAAACATTGAAATAAAAATGAAAACAAACACACACAAACCAAAAAGTCCACTTTCCAAACAGAAAAACATCGCTAGCAGTTCACCAAGAACTAACAACTATTTGTACATTGCAAAATAAAATCATTATCCCGTGACAGCCCTAACCATTCATGAAAAAAATTGAATTCAAGGCAGTTCAGTGACCAGGAAAATATGGAACAAATTTCAACTGCTTGTTGGATACTGTGGATGTTCTGTAGCAACTGGTAGAGTAACAAGACCTCCATGCAAGAGCCGCCCAATACTATTGTCTCTGTTACCTCTACTGCTTAGGTAAGACAAGAAACTTGCAACTTCTTGGATACTTCAGTAATCTAGAAACATTACTGCATGCCAAATAAAGGAAACACGATTAAACCCAGGGGAACTAACAGCAGCACACTGCAGAAACTCAGGGAAAACCGACCTAAAGCAAGCAGAGGGCCATTTTTCTGACAGAACATCCTCCCAGCTTTGGAAACAAAGGTTGCATACCCTGATCAGAATGCTCATCAGTCCCTCATGGACCTTTTTTCCACTAAACTTTAGAAAGTGATGCTACTCAGCAGGTTCTTGGCACCACTGGTTGTTAACCTCTTACCTTAGCCATGCATTCACACCTCATACGGAGCAGTATGTGTCAAGTGTACCACCCTGACTTCCAGTTCTTACCATCAGCTTCCTCAATTTCAAAGTATCTGTAGTTGAAGTGCATGGTCGGAACATGAGGATTCTTTGGATGGATAACAGAGCTTACACCCATGGCACAGAAAGGTAGTTTTCCTACGTAAAAAGATGCACAGAAATAAAATAATAATAATAACCTTCAGTTTTTCAAGTAACTTTGTTTATTATCTTTTAAGGAACATAGTTATTTATCCTTAGTTTTCAAGCTGTCATTCGGCTACAAGATAATTTCTCGTGTTGGGTCACAATAATTATTACTATGTGAAATATGCATCTCATCTGCATATTTGTATGTACCCCATTAAATGCCTTTTTCGCATTTGTCCTAAAAATGTTAACGTTGGGAAAGACCTCAGATCACCTAGTCCAGCTATCAACCCACGCCCGCTGACCACGACCCTCAGTGCCACATCTCCACGGCTCCTGAACACCTCCAGGGACGGTGACTGCACCTCCCCCGTGCGCAGCCCGCGCCACTGCCTCACCGCTCTCTCCGAGAAGAGGTTTTACCTAACATCCAACCTGAACCTCCCCCGATGTTACACGCCAGAGCAGCCCCATCCCTCGGCACCCCCTTACCGTCCTCGGTGGCCTTCAGGGCCTTCCCCCTACTCCTCATCTGCCGCGCCGCCNCCCTCCCAAAAGCACAGCTTTTTTCTTTTTTGTCTGTTTCTTCTGTTATCTTGCGGATCATTTCACTTGGTAGAAGTCTTTCTAAGTCTTTATGGGAAGAGAGGTGATGGCTGCAAGTGGCACTCGGGAGGTTCATGTTGGATATGAGGAAACGTTTCAGAAAGAGTGATGGGAAGGTGGTGGAGTCATCGTCCCNGATGTTACACGCCAGAGCAGCCCCATCCCTCGGCACCCCCTTACCGTCCTCGGTGGCCTTCAGGGCCTTCCCCCTACTCCTCATCTGCCGCGCCGCCTCCTCGGACAGCTGCCCGAACACCACGGACACGTTCACGCCCGCCTTCTCGAAGACGTCTCCGTCCTGCAGCACGCAGCTGATGCCGCCTCCGCCTGCCAACGCCGCACGGGGTCACGGAGGGCCGTGAGCCCCCCGCGCCCCGCCGCCCCGTTCCCCGCACCTTCCTTCCTCTCCCAGGTGTCCACCGCGAAGGAGGCGCCGGGGTCCAGCGCCGCCAGGGCGCGGCACACCTCGGCCTGCGTCTCCATGATGAGCAGCTCCATGCGGCTCCCCAGCTCCCGCCGCCGCCGCCGCAGCTCCCGCAGCCCGCTCACCGGCGGCGCCATGAACCGCCGCCGCATCTCCTCCTCTTCTTCCTCCTCGGNAGTCCGTGAGGGTCAAATTGGGATGTCTACAGTCATGCACAGCAGTCTGTGCAATGTGAAGGCAGGAGCTGACTTGCCCTCCCTCACATAACACATTTCTCTGTGGTGGGATTATCACCACGGCTGCAGAGCAGCTGCATGAGTAAGGACTTGAGCAGGTTCGGGCATGGAGAAGATGTGTCTGTGTGTTGTGTGGCGGCTTTTCATACTCAGTGCTTCTTAATGCCGGACCAAATTGTGGGAGTGCCTGCTTAGAGCAATGGGAATGCTCCTCACAGATCTCAGAGGGTATATGCTTACACTTTCCTTTTCCTCACTGAAGCTAAAGAAATGTTTTGTTGATTTTTTTTCTCTTCTACAAGAACTGCTCTGAAAGTAATGCCTCCTATGTTACAGTGCTGGCCCACGATGTCAGAGACAGATGCTGGTGATATGGCAGCTGAGGTCGAACCTTTCCACCAAAAAACCTTTCCCTTACATTTTTTTGCTATGTGACAGATGGCAGCAGAAGGGCAGTCTAACAGAATGGTGTCTGACATGGAAGTGCGTATGAAGCAAATCTGTGTCACTGAATTCCTCCATCTGAAAGAAAATGACCCCCACCGATCTTCATTGGCCCTCACTGACACTTTGCTGAACGTTTCTGGAGACCAGACAGTGGATGTGAGCACAGTGAGGTGATGGGTGCTGCATTTCAGCACTGATGACAGCAACAGTGGTCACCTCCACAAGTGAAGATTTTGACAATCAAGGCATGCAGGCTCCTGTTCATTGTTGGAGAAAATGCACAGCTAACGGTGGTACCTGTATTGAAAAATACTGTTTTTTAGCCAAGAATTTTCTCTGTCGAATAGTTTTGTTGTACTCTTTATATCTGTTGTAGTTTCCATGGAAATAAATAGATATATTATTTCCAGAGCAGCCCACATAATAAGAGTGATAAGAAATAAGGTTATCACAGAACCAAATGTTGAAAAGTACTACCAATTTACAGTTCCAAGTTTGATTTGCTTGGTGCCAGTGTTGGCACTGTGTCCTTTAAACTGATTTTTCTCATCTGCCCTGAAATGAGCTATGTCAGCCGTGAGACAGTACAATGGAGGACAGGCACAATGACCAAACTCTTTAGCAAACAAATAAAGCCACAGTTTTCCTCAAGGCAACATGTAAGTGACAACCATGGGTGCTGTGTTGAACTGAGCTGTGAGAGTTTTCTGTCAAATCAACAAGCAGATATACTATTTTTTTTTTTAATTAAGCATATTATTGACTGAGGACCCACATCAGAATTATCTTAAGAAAAATAACAGCTGTGTCAAAAGCCTGATCCTGCAAGATTTGTATGCTGGCACGGGACAGTTCCTGGAAACAGTGAGCAACTGGGGTTTAAGGAGTGTTTTACTCAAGTTGTATCCAAGAGAAGATACCCTTGCCCCTGATGTGTCCCTAACATGTATCAAGGCTTCATTATCTACTTCTTTTCTTAGTCAAGAAGTCACACAAAAGCTTAGACCGTTTCTGATTTGTTTCTATTCTTTGGCAGCAGAGGATGCTGTGAAGCTGCTGAAGCTCTGCAAGTAAGAGCTTGAGTAAGTAAGATCTTTGAGCTTGACTTTTTTCTGCCACCAGCTGTGGATGACAGGATCCTTTTGAAATGCCAGGATGAGCCAGAAGACCCGAACTGCTAGCAGCAGCAGTGAAAGAAATGTCCTTCGCAGAAGAGATCTGTGGCTGAGGGAGGACACTCACGGGCTGTGGTAAGACTGCTGCACTAAGCAGGTCTTCGCATCATTCTTTATCCAGGGAGGGTTGTGATACCTCACTTTCTTCCTGAATCACATAAAATGGTTTTACTTAAACATTTTCATGCTAACCAGTGTGCATAATATCCAATTCATGTTGTGGTAAAGCTCTTCTCTTTTAGTGGGATTCTTAGACACAACTGTAATAGAAAAAAAAAAAAAAAAAAAGAAGAAGAAGAGATATAAAATGCATTCATGCTTATGAGAATTTCACTGCTTTTTGTGTTGGAGGCTGAGGACAAACTTTGATACCATATGGTAATTCAGGCTGGGCAAGGCCACTGAATGCCTTTAGTCCAGCCCCAGGGGCTCATGTCTTCCTGTCTGGGAGATACTGCTCAGGGCCTTTCTGTTCATTTGTGTGCTGCAATTGTGTGCAAGTTCCCTGTTGTGCCTGGGCTCCTATCCCAACACTGCAATGACATCACAGGGAATAATTCCTTTTCTTACATCTAGCAAGAATTTCCTTTGCTGTTACCACATTGTCAGGTCAGCTGAACCTTGAAAGCATGACGTCTTTACTGAGTAGGATTTCTCAGGCTGGTTGCTGGAGCTTGGTTAGGCTCTGCTTTCTGGCAGAAGTGAGGGGGAGTGACAGACTGTAAGAGTGATAGTCCTATTATTTGCCGAATCTTCTCATCCTTAGCAGTTTGTGTGGTCTTCCTTTGTGAGTTCTCCTGCGGTAACAGCAGGTTGAGATTGAAACTTCAAGCAAATACCATAGACTTTCCTTTTGCAGAAGTGAGAAAGATGCAAGAATGGTTATTTATGCCCTTGGTTATATATATAGAACTAAACTGTGCTGGACAGTAAAAAAAGCATTGTTTATTTTTCAGCATTTGAATTAGTGTTCCTCACCACATTATTTTGTCTTAGCTCACTCTACAGTACCAAGAAGGGTAGTACGCATTGCACACATTAAGAGGCTTGGCAACTCCAGTGCTTACATTTTTATCTGCACTTTCAGTGCATACTGTTGATTTGAAGCTTGGGGACTTTCAGCTGTGTGTGTGCCATTGAGTTTCTGTGCTCTTCTGATACTTTTAGAAATGCAAAAGGAAACGGGGGAAAAAAATAACTCCTGTGAGCTTAGATCAAAATCAAAAAGAAAATGTGGAAATAGGTCTTACATTTGCTTAATTAAAAACTGAATCAGCAGAAATATACTTAAAGCTTTTTTAGTGGTCTAAATTAAATTCCAAGATCTTGGTTTCCCTAAAACATTTCTGTGTCAGCTTTGGAAGAACTAATGAAAAGTTTACATGGCAAGATGACTTTTAATATTGCGTTACTTAATGGATCATCCGTTTAGATGTTTCTCTTATCTGTATATAATGTGGTAGTGAGGTTTGTTTGTTTGTTTTTCCAATGAGTCTGACACCACTCAGAGTAGCCAGAATTTCTGAATTTCACTAGTGTGTTTCTAGAGAAGGCTGAAGTGGCTACAGTGACTTCAGGAGTTGAAGAGAGTCATAACTATGTCATTATGTAAGGGGTTCTCCAATGAGGAAAAGAATATTGCAAGTTCTCTTCTTCTGTTTTTTTTTTAACCTGTGCTTTAAAAAGAGCTCTGAAGTTTTTTTGCTGCCTCTAGGTGCTGTCTGTCTTGTTTTTATTTATGTGGATTCATGCACAAGTAACATTAACAAAAGAAAAGGAAATACTATAAAGGAGACACTAAATGGTCTAAGATAGCGACGCATGCTCAGGTCTGATTCAGACTGAGACGGGAACAATGCTTTCACTGAGTCTGTTTGATACTTTTGTTTTGAGCACTGAATTAGTACAGTTACTTATCAGAAAGTTGGAAGATAAGCAGAAAAAAAATCACTTTCAAGTTGGCATATCTGTTGCTTGTAAATTTAAAAGAACCAATCTCATCCAGTTTACTCTATTACACCAAATCTTGATTGTGAGTTGTAAGTGCTGCTGTGAACTTGAAGAATTTAGCAAGTACTGTTGTTTAACAGAGGTCATTTCAAAGGTTTTACGTGACAGTACAGGTGAGTGAATTTCACAGTATGTATTAGAGAAGTAAAATCATTGAGAATGGAGCTGAAACAGTAGGTGATGTGAAGGTTGTAAGAGAAAGTTGATAACCTTTCCTTCTGTATCTGTGATCTCAGTGATTCGTCTACTTTGAAAGTTCATACTAATTTCTCTTTATTTCTCTTTTTTCTTTTACTTTCTTTCTTTTTTTTTCCTTTCTTCTTTTTAATGCAGAAATGCAGGGCTTATTTTCCTGGGCATATGAAGGAGGGAAAGGGAAACTACAAAACAGAAAACTGCTGAGTTAAAGTTGCTTTAGTCTACCTCCAGGAAGGTAAGAGAATTATAAAATACCTAAGGAAAACTTTCTTCCTAACGCTTTATCACCTTAATAGTGTTAACAAAAGAGGACAGAAGAAGGGAAATGTAGCTCTGGAATTATAGTGGGTCCCATGGAAAGTTTTTCACTCTCTATCAGGTCCCAAAATGTACTTCATAAAACTTCATTTGGAAATGTACTGGTACTCCAGGTCAGGGATTACAGTCTTCCCTGCAATGAGAAGACTGAACATTATTTTCCCACTTCCTTTTCACCATTCTCTCAGTTCTGCCTTCATATTTGTTATTGCATGATGCTGCGTTCAATAAAACATCAAAAATTATCCAGAGATCACAGCATAGCCACTGGATTTGTGGCTTCATTCAAGGCTAGGAAGCCAAAGTAGGATCTGTCTTCCAGGCTTCCAAAGAGAGGGAAAGAATGAGCAAAAGTGATCTGTTGGAGTGGACTTTCTGCTTTCTTTCCTGTACCAGCATCCAGGTCTAAAACGCTACACCCTCTGCCCAAAGGGTGTTTTTTTTTTTCTTGCATGCCCTGTACTCATTTATACAGACTAAATGTAATGTTTGCTGTTATGGAAGTCCATTCTGAAGCCAAAATACACACCATTTAATCTTACCTGGAATAACTGGTATATTGTTTATGGTTAAACTGATGGACTAGATGAGTTAGTTCACAGCTCTTAGGAGACTTGTGCATGCAGCTAATTCCAGATAACAGATATGTACTGTGTGATTGAAACTGCTCTACAAAACTCCAGAAGAATTCTACTCTATAAATACAGGAACTGAAACTCAAATTTGTAGATCTAAAATCATGAGCTTCTGCTCCCTTAAGTTCAGTAATGCCCTTGATTCTAAGGGTTTCAGAAAGCATGAATGGTGTGAAATGAGGTATTTCTCTCCCTCTTTCCCAGGAACTCATTTATTCTTAACCCTTTGCAAAACCCATGCAGGAATCATACAGAATCATACTGGTGGTACTTTTCATTTTTATGGTAAAATGAGTGGCTTCAGAAAGTTCCGTTCTTCTGTTTGATTTGGAAAAGCAGGTAAGGTCACCAGATGAAGAGCACCGAGAAACAGTGAGCAAAAAGATACAGTCAAATTCATAATTCACCCACTCTTATTTAGTGGCTAGAGTATGGACAAAACCTTACCTTGCTGAATGCATTAGCTCTGCATCTGCGAAAGTATTTGGATTAAGATAGTAAAGTAACAGAGCTGTAACAGAGACAGTGTCATAGGAGTTCCCATCTGGTTTGTCTCTTTAAGGAGAAAACATGCCAGAGCCAGCAGGAGTTTCTGCCACTCCTAAAGTCACAGGAGAGTCAATAATTAGTAACATCACCCCCAAAGTCTGGAAAATGGGGAAGAAGTAGTGTGCTGAAAGGCTGCCAGAAAAGGAGTGCCTAATGCCTATTTCTGGAGATGAATTATAAAAAGAAAATGCAAGAGGAAGGATGGTGTTTCTGATGCTAAAGTTTATCTCTGTGACTGCAGTAACACCAGCAGCTTGGGTTAAGATTGCGGAAGTGTTACCTTCTTGTGTGTTAAAAACCTTTCCTAGCATAAGGCATTGTTGGCAGGATGAAAGCTGTGTCATTGGGTTCTAGTTCATCTGTAATCAACTGGACTAGATCATATTCAGACCAGAAACTTTTAATAATTGTTCGCATTCCTTTTGTACAGTCTACTGCACAGGTTTTTACATCAGTCTTTCACAATCTGCATTTACTGATCATATCAACAGACCTCTCTTCTAAATGCTCATTCCAGGTCTCTTGATTTTCTACAGCTTGAAAATCATCTCTCCAGGAGTTCTGTAGGTCAGTTGGGCTTCTTTAAAATTCAACTCCTCTTTGTTTCGTTTCTCTTTCTTCTCTCTTCAATATCTAAAAAGACAATTAAGTTCTTCTCCATGCCATCAGGACTCCCTAAGGTGTCTCTTCACCAGGAGATGGACAATCTTAGTCTAATAATTGTTTTTATGGTGATCACTGTCACCACATGCAAAGCATATGCCAGGAATATTTTGCTTACCCATCGATCTGAGCCACCAGTGATGGTGGTGGTGGTGGCACCATACTGGGAGGGATGGGCCCCCATTTAGTGAGAAGACCATTCACACTGGCCCAGCCACTGCCAAGCTGTATCTGGAGGACTATCTGGAGACCATCAAGCAGCTGCCCGTGAATCTGCATGAAAGGTTCACTGAAATGCACAAGGAGGACCTGCATGTGCAGAGCGCAATGGATCAACTTGAACAGGGGGTAAATGATTTTTTAATGAATATATACAAAAACAAACTTGAATAGAGAGAAAAAGAAATAACATCAATAGAAAACAATTTTTATAAGGCTTTGGAAGATGCAGATGAAAAAATACAGCTGGCTAATTAAATATATGGTTTTGGTAGACCATCACTTGAAAAAATTTGACCAAGAACTTGCTAAATTTGAAATGGAACTTGAAGCAGAAGATGTTGGAATCATATAAATATTAAAGACACAGTTGGATCTGAATACAATGCATACGGTACAAACTCTTCTCAACCATTGGCACTGTATAATGTGAGTTCATTATCTTAAGGGTTTGGGGCCAGTGCAATTACCATGGCAGCAGCTCAAGCAGTGCAAGTCACAGTGCAAATGAAGGAAGGAAGAAGAATATTCAGTCTAAAAGCCATCTATGAAGCATTTAGGAACAATGACCTTCAGCTTGAAAGAGAATTCAAGTGGATATTCATTGTTAACTCTGGCTTTACATTAATACAAATATTACATTTATCAAACAAAGATTACAAAATGAAAGAAAAAGCAAAAATAACAAATCCTAAGGTCAACAATCCTCATCATCTTCCTCTTCATCCTTTCTGTTGTCATATTCTTCTTCATCTGCACTGGCACAAGAACTGTCCCAGCAAGCAGCAGTAATCCCAGTCTGATTCTAATATCTGGGTTGGCTGGACCTATGATGCAAATGAGCCACACTACTGCATCTGTAATCAGGTGTCCTATTGTAAAATTGCCCCATTGAGTTGTTCCGTTATGGATGTACTGGACTGACAGAAGCACCAAAAGGGAAATGGTACTGTCCACAGTTTACAGCTGCAATGAAGAGAAGAGGCAGTAGATGTAAGTAAGTATTCATCTGGTAAAAAAAAAATGCTTACTAATTTTACAGGGGTTTTAAGTGGTGGAAGGAATCCTTATCACCCTTCTTTGCAACCCTTTAAAGGAGGCATAGCAGTTGCAAGATCTTGAACTATTGGTTTTGGTGTTTGTGTTTTAATATTCTACATAAGCTGTGTATATGCACTGATGTGCTACTGATTCTATTCCAGTAAGCCTTGGATTGTTCCTGTGGCCAAACTCTGCAGCCATTTGTACTATCAGAACTTTTTATCTAAAAAATGGGTATTCTATAATAATTCCGTCTTGGAAAAAAAAAAAAAAAAAAACATTCAAAGGGAAATGACATTAAACTAAAAGATGGTAAATTTAGGTTAGATGTTAGGAAGAAATTCTTTATTGGAACAGGTTGCCCAAAGAAGTTGTGGAGGTGTTTAAGGCCGGATTGGTTAGGGTCCTGGACAGCCTGATCTAGTGGGGGTGGAACTAGGTGAGCTTTAAGGCCTCCTCCAACCTAAGCCATTCAGTGATTCTGTTATTTTGTGCTCCTATGAATTGCATACATTTCTCTGATGTAGATCTGCAGCAGCAGATTTACAAATTTCTAAATTAACACACTGTGTTGAGCAACATTTTCTTGTCTCAGAACTCTAAAAAAGAAAGAACAACACTTCGTTGTTGTGTGCTTTTGAGTCTGGTTTGTGAAAGAACCCCTTAAAAAGCCAATCAATACATGTCTGTTTTCAGTCTTGCCAAAGAGGAATCACCACCTGCTGAATCACAACTTTCACTTCCTTTGTTGGTGGAGTTCTTTTAATTTTATCTTACATTAGTCTAGCTCTGTGGACTTGGCATTATGAACAACACCAAAAAAGTCATGCTAGAGATGAAGCTGGAGGGCATAAAGGCAGGTCTGTGAGAAGGGACGTTGTGGACTTAGAGTGAAGAAGTAGAGGAGCCTCCCCTGTAGATTAATGAAGTGTTGTACTTTGTGGGACAGAGGACAGCAAGGACAGAGTAGAAGCTTCTGGGGGTAGTTTGTAAGAAAACCTGTAACGTGTTTAAAAAGTTAGTTTTCCCAAATGGATTGAACTCTGGGGGAACTTTGCCAGGTATGGTGTGGCTTGTGTGGACTAAAATGGATTTGTAAAGCAGGCTAGCATGCTGAAATGCATTACCATGTACTGGTACTGCTGTTTTCCAACAGCTTGCTCTGTAGAGCTTATGAGAAGAACTCAGAAATTCTGACAGTGTGTAGGTACACCACCCCAGCGTCTCAGCATCACACCTCCTTTCTTGCCTACTTATACAACTCAACCTTCTTTCCAGAGTGTGTTTTGTCCTGAGTTCTGTTGGACTTCATTGTCTTTTTTAGCTTTTAAGTGAAACAAAATGTCCCAGACAATACTGGTTTTCAGTGCTGCAGTATCTTTCCCTTCTGGATACTTTTTCAGCTTCATTCCTTTTTAAATGTAATAAAACCCAGAGCACTGTCCTGATGCCTTTCTTCCCCTGTTATTTAAAACTGCCCTGAAAGTCCCTAGCTGGATAATCACTGTTCATCACTGGTTTTCCCCAGGGGCCTTTTTTATTTTGGTTTGTGTGGTAACACGGTTCTTAGGATTGTTATCCCAAGTCTTCTTTTGCAGAGAAGAACAGTTTTCTATTCTCATTGAGAACACCTATGAATTCTCCTTTCCCTCAAGTTTTAAATGTTTGCTCTTTTATGGATGTCCTCATTTTTCATAAATGTGAGATACCAGGCAGTCACAGAAGCATTTCTTCCTTTTTTTTTTTTTTTTAATAGGAAACCTTGGAAAAGTTCTTATGTTTTCATCTGTCTTTAAATGGACAATTTAAAATGGCTTTCATTTTTAAAAGCAGGGGCTGTGTGAACATTATGGGGCATAGAGACTCCACCTGTCTTTACTACTTTTAAAGACAGGCTGTCACTTTGGTTATGAGTTTCACATTACCAAAATGTATTTAAAAACTGAGCTTCAATCCATCAATAGCATTTTTACAGTCAGCTTCTTAAATAGGTGAGAAGCTACGTCTGTGAACTTGGGAAAATGGAGGATATAGACATAATGCACTAATGGAACATTCATTCAGTTCCCTCATCCTGGTGTCACTGAGACCCTCTATCATTGTGACACATTTATTTCTCATTTTATATTTGGATACAAGAAGGAAAAGAAAGGATACTAGATTTACAACAAGAAGTTGGCAGCAATATTAACCCATCCTACAGCTGTGTGTCAGGTCCTGTAAAGTTGTGAAATATTAACTGAACCATCCAATGTGAAAGAAAATTGAGGGTTTTTTACTGTTGCTAGATAATCCAAAAACTTACATCAGTGATATAATCTATTAATCTGTAGATATTTCTCTAAGAACATATTAATTCAATTCTGTTGCATTTTCAGGGCAGTTTGGTCACAGAGGATTACAGCAGTGTTGTGTACTCCGGGCTTCATGAAGGCATGGGTGTTTTGGGGAACATCCCTATCTTTGAGGGAAAATTTTAAAATATAGAAAATAAGCAAGGTTCTTAAGTTATTATAATTTTAAAATTGCCTGATTTCTTGCTAATTTGAAGACAGTGTTGTTTGTACTGGCTTTATTTCAGCTTTTTCATTTGCACTTTCATAAAAGATAATGGCTTTTGAATTGCTCAGAGGTTTTCTCTGCTTTCACACATTTTCATTTTTGCTGTCCATTTTCTTGTATAGTTTTTGACAATTTACACTTAAACTAAGATAGCAAGTTATGTCTTGCTTTCAAGAAATTTGACATGTTTGGTTGACATTTTGGATCTAGGAAAATGTCTGAGCCTAAATAATTCCAGGCCATCCCACAAGTGCTGAAGTCTAGTATCTGTCATTCATCTGCTTGAACAACTTCGTTCTTCTCAAGTGCAGACCACTGGGCTCATTATGCAAGGGAGATCTACTGGATCTCAGAGTTCTTTAGTTATTAATATGTTCAGAAAGTGTTCAGATTCAGTATGATTTTTCTGAAAATTCTGCAATTTGTGGGTAGAGTATCTGCAAAAAGGTGAAACTTCTATTATCTAATTTATCTCTGTATCTCCTTCTGTAGCTTTTAATCCAGCCTCTGCCTCAGTGCAGGGACAAATAGTGGTTCTGCTACTGATGCCCTGATATTAAGCACATCTCAGAGTTGTTGGGGAAGGATTATTCTCTGACAGTACCAAATGTAGTTGAAACTCCCAGGCAGCAGGCTTAAATCAAAGAAAAGCAAGCCGTTTTTATGGATTTCTGTAGAGATCCACTAAGAGACTGAATGTCTCAGGGTGTTAATGCAGGTGAGAGTGTAAGTGGAATCAGTAAAGGAACAAAAAAAAATCATGGAAAAGCTTTCAAATGCACAGATGCAAAGCCAGCCTCTGGCTCTCACTGTCTCTGTACAGCAAATTACCTCACTAGAGTATTAGAGGAAGAATCAATCTTGCCCTGTTTTTTTATACTCTTTCCCAAAGTACACATTATTGGCCACTGTCAGATAAAGCAGCTTAGATTTTTAGAGATTTGATCCGATTCATTTGGATGTCCTTATGTTATTCATTCCCTACGTTCGTGAAACGGGAGTAGGAATCATGACCAAGTATGCATTTCTTAATGTACAGGAAAAAAAATAAATAAAATTCATGTCTCTAGCCGCACCACAACGTTTCCATTTTGTTAATATACATACTAGCTTAATGAGCATAAATGCATCCACTCAACTTGAACATGTTCTCTGGATTAAAAGCAGGAGCGCATTAGACTCTGGGACCTAAGTTTGTAGTTTAATATTCTGATAATGGACTGATGGTCTGAGAAGTAGGAATAAAACAACATCGAGTTATTCTTCATTCTGCTGCAGCCTTATTTGGTTAGTTCACAAATTTTCAGGAACAGCAAGAAAAATGCAGGCTTCCAGTGCAGTCCAATGCCAAGAATGTAATCCACAGTTTGTCCTTAATCCCATGAGGATCATCTCAAATGTTTCCAATGCTTTTGGCAGGAGTATTAAATTACAAAATCTAGGATGCTTGCCAGAAACAGAAAAAAAAAAAGTTTCACAATAAAAGCAGTGTCCCCAGTCTGTGTTTCAGCAGCAGAAAAGATGTTAATATGGATGGCTGGTTTGAAAAAAAATAAAATGAAGAAGGCAATTTTTCATAAGGGTCTTATGGCAATCCATTCTGTTTAATTTTGCACTACTAAAATATGTACTGTGCAATGTCTGGTGACAATTCAGGGTGACTATTTTGTTTGTATATTGAGCTTTTCTTTCATGTGATTGAGAGTAGTTATGTGTCTCTTTTCCAGCTCAGGCTGGAACCAGGGCCCCAGATTCTGACTTCTGTTTTCTCTGTGTGTGTCAGGAGGAACTCACAGTGCACAGCGAGGTTGTTTCTGATTCACTCTGATACAACAAAGTCCTGAGATCATAGATTGCTATTTTTGTTAAAATTACCATGTGAAAGTACTTAAACACTTATAAAATAAGTCATCAACGATACCGAGAGTTCCAAGGAAAACTGTAAGATCTTGTTGTATGCATGCCAGACTTTCTTTGAAGATTACATGCAAATCAATGCTTGCTGTATTTGTCAAGATGTAAGCCCTGCTTGTCTTCAGAGAGTGAATCTTCAGTCATTTCTGATAAAATTGTTATACAAAGCTACTTTTGTGGGTATAGACTCTCCATTAGAAATGAGGACAATAACCTATTTAATTGATGCTGGAGAAATTTCATTTCACATTAGATGTATTTGTTGAATCTATTTTAATTTCTCTCCTTTCCTGATCTCTGTCCCACATAATTGCTTTTCTGGGGGAGGATCTGTAGGAGTGTCTGACATTTTCATCCCTTCTAGGCAATATTCTTGTTGCTTCTGCAGCATGTAGAAATACCCATGATTTATTTAGAATTCATTTGAATTTTGTCACTCAGTATTTTTCTTTGTTATGATTTATTGAAGAACTGTCCTTAAGATCAGATAGAGATTTAATCCATCTGTACTTTACTGTGTCTCTGTATTTTACGTGTATATGTGTTTTATTCATTACCTATTCTGTTTTGGGTCTGTTGATGCTGTAACAATACAAAAAAAAAAAAAACTCCTATGGTTAAATGGAGCTGAGAGTAGTATTTTATTAGCACACTGCTTAGTTCTGGTGCCAAAAAGTCTCTGTGGTAGGTGCTGTACTCTGCTGGTGCCTCCCACTCAGTAAGTGTCATAATGTTAGGCACAAACATGGCAGAATCCATCTTTTATTTTCAATCAAGAATGAAGTGACTGAAAACCACTTCCCTCTTTCACATGAGGTACTTGAGCTTTTCTGCAGTGACAGGAAGGTGTAGAGAGGAGGAAGTTGCTTTCATGCATCTTTCTTGCCCTTTCTTGTTCTGGAAAATATTTATGTCTGCCATCTGGGACTTAACCTGTGCTTGTATTGTTACCTTCTAAGGCCAATTAACTTGTTAGGATACTTAAAAAAACATTTGTCGGAACACACATCCTGTACCACATATGCAATTGTAGCTACAAATAGAAAGTAGGACATATTTTCCACTTGTAACTCAAGTTCTGATGAATCTAAACATTAGACAGCATCTAGCTTGTTATCCTGATCCTGTTTTCAGGTCTGTTAAGATGAAAGCATTTGAAAGAATATGAAAACTAGAGGGAGAGTGAGGGACAGATCAAATGTATTGGAGAAACAATGCTCACTGCATATCTCTTTTGTGAAATAGACAGAGGTTCTGAGAAGCCTTGGAGGTATAATACTTGTTTAGTTCCTTCCACACTTTTTTTCAGACGAAAATGGATGTGTGTTCAAGGAGATGTTGCTGGCTTTGAAGGCGTTGCTTAAATAAGCAAGTTGTTTAAAAGCAACTTTGTAAATTGGTTAAATAATAATAATAATAATAAAAAAATCCCAGTAGCACCACTTTCCAAACATAAATTTCTCTTTCTTTTAATTATTAAACATCGGTTATTTTTATCAAGAGAAACCATAAGATAATTTCTTCTTATTAACATCATATCTAATGAAATCATTTTTTCTGTTGAAGATCAACTTGACCTTTTGTTGAAAGGTCAGGGCAACTAGTTAGTGTGTTAATAAGAAGTGGCAATGCAGCAGCTTTGACAGAAAGAAGAAAATTGGGACTGCCCTTTTGTTAGTTTCAAGAATGTATATGACTCAGTAACAGCCTATTAGCTAATTCCATACAGCAGTTGTTTTACTTGTGGCCTCCATTTTTAACATTTGGGTTCTTATCTTAGAGTATATGAAAGCAAGTTCTGCACATTTGCTAAAAATGCTTTTCAAAGTATCTCTGGCAATACAGACTCTCACATAAATTCCACTTCTGTAATTCCTGTGTTTATCAAGCAAGCGTGAAGGAGTACTGACTGCAGAGGACAGCCATTTTGTGTCTTCAGGCCTGTGCTGCAAAAATTGTGGTATTGGCATTGTACTGTGAGTGATTAAAATGTATAAATAGGTGAGTACATAGGATATCTGAAGTTAAAATAGACCCAATGAAGCACACTGAGAAGTTAGCTTCAGTGAAATTAGCAGTAAAATATTTAAACAAGAACTGCCTCTTTTTCTGTGTGATATAGCCAAGTTAAAAATGAAACAAAATCAAGCCTAGAACCAAAAACTCAGATAAGCCTAGACTCCTAAATGAGGGGAAAAAAAAAAAAGAAAAAAGATACAGATCCAATAACTCAGTTCCAAGTCTCCAGTGTGTTCCAGATTCAGCACAGGAGCACTCAGAGAGAGTAAAATCCAAACGTACTTTTGCAAATAAGGAACTTACTGGAAGAAGGGAAGGATAACATAGCTGATTTGTTTCTGTTAAACTTGGCAGCCAACTGAACACGAAGTCCTCACTGACTTCAGTGGAGTTTTGCCAAAATAAGACCGTATCGGACACTGGATAGAATTCCAGAACTTCAGATTCATTGATGTACTCTGGGAAATTTTGGTGAAAAACTGTTCCATTTAGGAAGTGTCTTTGGAATGGTGTGCTCTGATTCTTACATTTTGATGTGCAAACAGCGATCTCCCCAAACTTTCAGCGTATTCTTGCACTGCTTAGTGCTGACGTGAACTAAAAACAGCACTTTGGGGTTCTCACTGCTATTTCTTTTTTTTTAGTATTTTTTTTTTGGTTCTTGCTTACTGTTTGATTGTAACAGCTAGCATGGTAAATGATGTGCTTCGGTTGAGAAGAAATTGATCCCATTTTTTTATTTAACTAATCTTCTTGTGTCATATCAGTCAAGTTGTACTAACTGTAAAATATTAAGCAATGAACAATGAACCCTTTGGAGAACCTAGGCCCTGCTTCACATTACATTCTGATGTAAACAAGTGCAACCAGTAACATTTTCAGAAGGTTTGCTAATGCTGTGAGCTTTGACATCTGGGGGATTTGCAGTGTGTTAGGCCTTAGTAAAACAACTTAGTTTCCTGTTGGCAGTCCATATGCCTTTAAAAAAACGTCAAGCAGAGATGCTGGCCCCACAGTCTTAGACAGGGTTTTTTGTCTTCCTTAGTCTTGTCTAGAAGGATGCTGAAGACTTGCTACCTTAGTTCTTGCTGAGAACAATTGCTTCCTGGGACTTCTGAAAACTAGCATGTTGCGTTTCAAGCTGAGCACCCAGAAATAACTGCATTGATCATTAGATAGTAAGCTTTCTGGGTGATTAGCCTATCTTCCTGCTCTGCTTTTATTCAGCCTGGAACATTAAAGGGATGTAAACTTGAGTGTCCTCTGAGGCCTCCTACTGCCATGCATTACACAAATGTCCTGGAAGACACCATCTTTTCACAAAATTCTCTTAAAATGATATTGCCTGTTAAGTAAAACATTATCTCGGGCACAGAGATTATCAGCAAAGCAAGATGAAAGATAAGGAGGTGGGACATTGCCCAATCCACCCATTTGAAGATGATACCAAAGTCACAAGATTGTTTAAAATGCGTAATAATTTGGGTTTTTTTCTCTATTTGTCTTGTTGCTGAGGGATTCAGATTTTTCTGCCCTAGATCTTTAACCAGGCTGATGAAAGACTACTTTTGTCAAGGGAGTTGAAGGTCATGTGCAGTCATCTGATTAAGTGAGCTGGCCTTCAGAAAGAAATATCAGTATTACATGACTTAGCAACAGGGTGTAGCATTTTTGTCCTTTTAAATTGCTTTTCAGCACCAGAAAAAGAAAGAATTTCTAATAATTCCTGCTAAGAAAATAAAAATAAAATGAAATAAAATGAAATAAAATGAAATAAAATGAAATAAAATAAAATAAAATAAAATAAAATAAAATAAACCGAAACGAAACGNTAAAATAAAATAAAATAAAATAAAATAAAATAAAATAAAATAAAATAAAATAAAATAAAATAAAATAAAATAAAATAAAATAAAATAAAATAAAAACTTTGTTTCTGTATTCTCAAGGAGCGATAATGATTATTCTTTCTAGCCATAAGGAGATCACATTTTGCACCGTGTGAAGGTAAGAAACTTCTTTGAGTGGCATATTCTGAGCAAATGTATGTTACAGCAACAGAATGCTCACATTTCTTTGAAGGACTCTTTGTGTCACAGAACAGGGCTTGCAAATTACCAGCCATGGTTTAGACACTGTCATAAAACTGTAAGAATGAAAGTGAATTTCACTGAAGCTAGAAAAGAACTACAGTACATGTCCATTCTTTTTTTAATCTAATCTTGATGTCTCATCCTTCCTGTGCATGTGGCAACATTCAGTACATTTTAAATGTTGTCATTACTGGGTGAGTTGGTTCCAGAATCTCCTTAGTGATCTCAGTGTAGCATAACAGTTACGTCTTTCTAATAGGTGAGAAACAAAAGCTATCTTTATTTCTCTTGACTGAAATGAAATTTGTATGTATCATCTATCACTTTTCATTGTTGCCCATAGGATCTAAGATACATTTATATACCAGAAAGTGGTATGTGATGAGCTTAGGTTGACATTCTGCTAAAATAGCACTGAAGACAGAGCAGTTCTCAGTGGAACATGGGGTAAGGTTCTTCTGCTCAACTCTGGTCTTCTCTGTAAGCTTAAGAACTGCAGCCAACACAATTCACTCTGCCTGATGGTTATCTTAGCCTGAACTAAGATAACCCCTTAGTTTTAGGTAATGAGTATTGGTGGTTTTTGGAGAAGTACATTAAAAGATCTCAATTGCTCAGTTCCTTATAGACAAAATGAAAGAAAAATAATTAGAAAGGTAGTCAAGAAGATAGGTACGTCTACAGTTTTATGGGTAGGAAGATTTTAAATAAGGATAACATGACTTTCTCAAGATCCCATCATGGTTCCCAGCAAGGAAAGGATTAGATCTCTTGGCCATATGTTTGAATGGATTCATATGTTGATATAAATTGAGAAAAAAAGGAAGAGTCAGAGGAAGCTGTTTTTCTCTTGAGCCTCTGTGACACTCTGTGGTTGTGTCTACAAGTTTTCAGATATATAGAGCTCAGTTTTTCTCTTTTCTAGTCAGAATTCAGATCCAACCCTCAGAGCAAATATATTCTTAAACATATCCTAATCTTGAACCATTCATTGATACTTAATGTTAGACCACATAAGCAACCTGAAGTCACAACAGAGTTCTGCTGAGCTCATGTGACATAATCTGCTGCAAAGGGAAGAGAAAGCAACAGATAGATGTATTATTTCTAATGCCAGCAGAAAACAACCTCTGTCCTGGGTAGATTTTCCACAAGTAAAAGGTGAATTGCTGAAGAGTGTAACTTGGACTGATTGTTCTGTCCTCTTCTGGTAATCATTTGAATTATGTTTTTATTATTTTCCTGGCCACCCAGGGAGTGAGAATTATTATTACCAGAGGAATTCTAGAGTTCCTTGCCATTTTCTCCTCTTCAAATCTATCTTATTCTTCTATTTTATCTTCAGTTTATGTACATCTTCCTTCCCTTTATCATCTCATTTTCTTCCTTTCCCGTGTCTCTTCCTATCATTCTCTTTTTTCCTCCAGCTCACATTAATTCACTTTGTGCTTTCTACTTTTCTACCTAAGCAGTTTTCTACTTAGTGTACATTAACCCTACTATGTTGATATGTGCTACATAAATATGATTGTACCACAATATAAGGCAACAGGAAAACTGCTCTTGAGGTTATTGGGGTCCATCAGTGCTGGTAACTTTTTAAGTACCACCTCTTAAGAATAGAGAAACAGGCAAATCCAAAATGTCAGAAGTCATACAGCCATCTGGCTGACTTTCCGAAGCAGGGAACTTCCTCTAATGCTTAGGAAAAAAAAAAAAGACAGAATATGTATGGCCACTGGAAGCAAGGTTGGGTGAACTGAGGGATCTGCAGAGATGCTGTTCTCTTTTGTAGGGAGAAAATTTGTGTAGCCAGAGCTCAGTTAGAGTTGAAGCTGACCAGTGCTGTGGGGCACAGCAAAAAGGACTTTTTAAAATATGTTAGCAGCAGCAGGAGGACTAGAGATGTTATCTATCCATTAACTGGTGAGGATGGTCACCTCACAAACAGAGGCACAGACAAAGCTGAGATATTTAATGTCTTCTTCACCTCTGCCTTCAAGCCAATGATGAAGTCAAACTCCCAGCCAACCCTGAACTTGTGTGAGATTTGTTTCTCCTTCTGGATACATACAAGTTCGTGGGGCCTGATTGAATTCATCCCAGGGTACTCCAAGAGCTGGATTATGTCATCATGGGACCTCTCACAATCATATTTCTATGATCTTGGGAATCTGGAAAGGTCCTAGTCATCTGGAAGCTAGAAAACTTTGCCCTAATTTTCAAGAAGGGAAGGAAGATTGTGGTAATTACAGGCCTATCAGTCTCACTTCAATGCCTGGAAAAATTCTGAAGAGAATTGATTCTGGGAGTTATGGAAAACACCTGGAAGACAATGCAATTATTGATCACAGGCAATATGGGTCCCTGAGAGGAAAGTCCTGTTTAACAAAGTTCACTTTTTTCATCTTTTATGACAAAGTTACCCAAGCGGTTGACCAAGGGAAACCAGTAGATGCGATCTTTTTGGATGTCAGCAAATCTTCTGATACTGTTTGGCACAGTATTCTTCTGGGTAGGAAAATGTTATTCCTCAAGAGGGTGGTCGGGCCCTGGAACAGGCTGCCCAGGGCAGTGGTCATGGCATCAAGCTGCTGGAGTTCAAGAAGTGTTTGGACAATGCTCTCAGACATAGGGTTTGAATTTTGAGTGGTCTTGTGTGGGAGCCAGGTGTTGGACTCGACCCTTGTGGGTCCCTTCCAAGTCAGGGTATTCTATGATTCTAAGGTTTGGTGATAAGGTGTGATAGAGAAACTGCATAGGACCATGCATTTATTTTTGTACCGTGTGTATTCATTACAATGCTGTGAGATTTCAAGTGTAAAACTACTTTAACCTAAACATCTTTGATTCATTTAGTTGCTCTTTTCCTTCTACCTCTGCCATTTTTCAGTATTTGTTGACCCAGACAGAACAGAAAGTGTCAAGAGTTGGAGGAAATGTTACTACATATTTTCACTTGCAGTCTGGCTAACACAATACAACAAGTAAATAACTTTGATTAATGAAATCACACAAAGGCAGCTCTTCCTAAGCAATGTTTCATAGATTCATAGA